>LBNU01031026.1:759-12360 GCA_014162995.1 Artemisia annua | reverse complement strand
AACCTTTAACCTGAACCTTTGCTATGCACCTTGGATTATGATATTTTGATTTGACCTAGACTTTGTTAATTGATTTGCCTTTGACCCTTTAATATTATACCCGAGCATTTTGTTTCCTAATCATGAAGGTAACATGACCATGGCATTGATGCACCAATGTCATGACTCCAGTGTGGTCGAGTGATGTTCCACACCGTCCCTTTGTTTGATCTGCAATTTGGTTTGGGTAGGGGCGTATGGATGCATCCTAGATTTGATTTGTTTTGCTACTACATTTGGTTTGGTGACTGGTGATGTGTGCAATACACGCCTTTCACATTATTTGGGAGTTGATCACTCCATGGTTACTATGATTTGCTACTACATCTGGTTTGGTGACTGGTGCTGTGTGCAAAACACGCTTTTCACATCATTTTGGGAGTTGATCACTCCATGGTTACTATGTTGAAGACTTTGTTTTGTTTTGTTTTGGCTCGTGGTAGAATGCTAATATAACCTAACTTTTGTCTTATTCTTATCATCCTTATTATACCTTTTGTTTTCCCCAATGCACCCTATGATATTCTTTGTTCCTTATCTTTTGCTTCGTTTATATATATCTGTTCACTGGGCTTTTTAAGCTCAGCCGCATTTCTTTTCTTGCGGCAGGTTTAGTAGGAAGTTGGGTTTGTGGATGAGAGATATTATTTTGGACTTAGAAGACTTCACCCTGATTAGCTACTGGCTGGACTTAGAGATGATTAGAAGTAATTGATGTTGGGCTTAGTATATTGTATTTGGGCTTAGTTCATTAGTGTTTCCCTTTTGTATTTTGTATTTTGTTTAGTTCTTTTGTAACCTTTGTAAACTCTGGTTGGAAATGTATCTCCGTTTCGCTTGTGTTCTGATTTGACTCCATAATGTTACACTTTAGCCCTTCTCGGGTTGGTGTGTTACACATACATTAGTACCAAGTAATAATCAAAGGATATACATATCTAGTAATATAATTTTACTGTATATGTGTCGTACTTAGAAGCAACCGCATATGTCTCCCCATGTTTTTTGCAAAGCCACAATTGTTTTGTGTTTCTCGAACTTGTTGCTTTCGAAGTAACTGGTGTTACTCTGCTGCTACATGTCTTGCACCCAGTGTATGCCCATCCACTGTCATATCGTATGCTATGTATGGTTGCATACACAACACAACACGAACCCTGTATTTTTTTAGAAAGTTTTATTTATAAATCGAGTGTTCCAAATAAATTATTCACTCAGTAAAAACTATTTGATTGCACAAAAAAAAACAAAACGAAACACCACTTACCGGTTCAATGTCACGAATCATGCCAACAACTCGCTTGACACACCCATGCATGAACTCCGCAGGTGTCACAACATGGGTGCCTTGATAGCATGGTTCGATTTGGAATCGTGTTGGATCATACCCATCTCGTTGTTCGTAACTGTGGATCGAATATTTGTTTTTTTAAAGTTAATCACTACCAACATATATTTTGGAGGTTAAATTAAAACATTTACCTTTCTCGGAAACTTAGCAATTGCGGAATATCTCGATTTATAAAAATCTTCGATCCAAACAAAGCATTGTGTACCGTTGGTTTGTCTGCATTGTGTATAAATTTGATTACATTTAAATATGTGGATTTACAAAACGGGAAAAGAGAATAACCAAAGGATATACAACAATCTAAAGATGAAATTAGACGATGCAAAACTTACTATCCCAGTATTTAACTTTCTCAAGCATTAAGATAAAGTCAATATAACCATGTTCCTGGAACCTTTCTTCGTAATCATCCCACAGCAACGCCAAATTATCCCAAAATGTACAATCAACCCTTAAAGATCTGCAGAGTTTACCAAAATTAAATGGTAATACATGTAAATTGCATTATGGGAAAATTAAAATCTGTAGGGATTTAGATTAGTTCACTTACTCGGCGTCTTCGATGACAACTGATCTACATATTTTTCGTCGTCCATGACTATTCACCTCAACCATATTTCCAACACCTACAACAGTTCCAATTATATCTGCCAATTCAATAGCATGATTAGGTTGGTTGAGCTAAATAAAAACTTACTGGTAGCCATACAAAATACGCATAAAAACAATGCATACCGACACAATCGTGCTCGTGTTACTCATAGTCCGTATCCAAGATACGCGCGAATAGCTCATTAATGAACCCAAGATAGTTTGTGTCCATGTGATCATCACGGGTAACATCGGTCCCTTTGTAAAAACTGAGCTTCCACTTGTGTGGTACCAAAGGCATTCTTCCACCATTTTTAGCTACACCAAAATTTGATATGACGTAACATTGACCCTCTTGTAAAAGAGGTTCAAATTTAAACATCAGTTCCTTTTTTATGTATACTTTGATGCGGTTGCACTGTGACAAAAATTGAAAAGTTTAGAATGTTTGTTAACCATGCATGAAAACAAAGTATTATGAATGTATCAAGAATACCTCTTCATCCTGGAAAACACAATCCAAACTATATGGATCGTGATCTTCATTCAGCCTATGAGAGTGCCAAATCGATATACATCTTCCTTTAATTTTCCATGTTAATAATCATAGGATCGACATTTTTAATTAGAGTCATCCGTCGTTCTGACATGCTCATACCTGAAAATTTATAGCAATCCTATATAGTAGCCGAATGTATCCAAATAAAAATATACGATTGATAATAAACAAAAACTAAACCTCGTGTGTGACCCCCAAAAGCAGGCATGTTCATGGTGGAACCTCTCTTTTGACGCATAGACATTCCTGGGATAAAATTATACATGATATTAGAATGTAAAAACATACATGATCAAATATCCAAAATGGCAAATAATTTATTCATCAATAAAGAACATGTGGAAGTACCCTTAGCGGTAGATGCATTCAATCAAGAGTTCCTGCTTTGATCCCCGCTTGTACCTATAAATATAAAAACAATGAATGATTTATAATCCACATTGTATTTAAAGAAATTTAGGACATATAGATGACATTGCCAATACACAAACCGGATGAGACAGATGCATAGTACGAATTCTCAACATCAGTGTTTTCCCTAGCCGAACGTGGGAACGAAGATGCCGGGGTTGGAAGTTCCTCATATTGTGTCGTGTATGATGCAGCCATTCCAAAAATTTTATGTGCACGTCGAATAAACCCTGTAATCACAACAATGCGTTACACTTAGCATTTGAATTCAAAAACCATGTTTAGTATGTAACATCAAAAAATAAAATACCTTTATCAAGCTGGTTTGACAATCTGTCTGTCGAGCTCATTCGACCTAAAAATTATTTTGAGACATCTTCGAGATCATTATGGGCGCTGTCATGGACTCAGCATGTTAATTGTATACAGCTCTGTTATGATAGTGTACAAAACACATACAAACCAATGGAAAAAATATATAAAATAAAAACGGATGTAAAATTACATTGCATTTGCCTTCCTGGAGTGTCACTTGTAAACATCCTAGTTTCCTTTATGTTAGCCTTTGTATTTGCAAAATTACCTAGTGCAAGTCACATAAAACATGAATTTTATGTCTTCAAAGGAAATCATTACAAAAATACATTATACGCGTTTTAAATTTTCACGCAATAAATGAAAACATTAATACCATTTTGCGGCGGCTCTGGTCTTTCACGTGCATAAGCAAGCGTATTCGGCATAGTTGCTTTCCCTTTGGCATAATCTATAGAGGGAAAAAATTAAAATGATTAATGATATAAGTAATTAAAACAAACAACAAAAAACTCAAATAACATAAAATAAAAAGCAACAATTGGGAAAGACCTCAACCAAAAGTTTGCATGATAATATTTACCATACCTGTTTTGTTAATCGTTGGCCTACCTGTACGTCGATTAGCCGAATCATTCAAATCGTTAACATCTATAGTTAACAACACATTAGATAAATATCGTAGCAAAAGATGTATAGTGCTCAAGGAGGGGAACACAACTTTAAATAGGTTTTAAAATTTTACACAACCAATGAACATATGAATACCATTTTGCGGCATCCTTGGTATCTCATCGGCATAAGCAAGTGTGTTCGGCACAGTTACTTTCCCTTTGCCAGAATCTATAAAGGGAAAAATTAAAATGATTAATGGCATAAGTGATTAAAACACACATCAAAAAAATCCAAATAACGTAAAATAAAAAACAAAAAAGATTAAAAAAAAAATAAATAAAAAAAATAAAAAAAAAATAAAAAACCGGGATCATTCGTTTGATTATCATGATCTATAGATTTTAGTTAAAAGATGGTACATAATATTTACCATACCTGATTTGTTAACCGGTGGCCTACCTGGACGGCGAATACCGGGATCATTCGAAGCATTAACATCCACAGCTTACAACATATTAGATAAATATTGTTAGCAGACGATATGAAGTGCACAAGAAGGAGAACACATTTTTAAATATCATACCTATCTTATTATTTGATGGTCTTCCCCTACGTCGGATGCTTAAATCAACATTATTATTGACACCCATTGATGATCCACCTTCTCCATCTGTGTTTAACAACACGTCAGTAATTCATTATGTAAAACATACTCATATAATTATAACTAACACAATATGTTTATAACAAATCTAAACAAAGCCAATCACCTTTTGTGTGTCCTGTTGGAGTGTCACCTTCATAAACAGATGAATCAACTGTGCTCAGGTTCTTTTTTGGATCTTTAATGGATGTATTTTTATAAAAAACATGAATCAATACCAATCAAAAAAATATACATTTACAACAATTATAATAAAACATTCCTACCCTGTGTCTGCCTCGTTGGTGTGTCATCTTCAAACATGCAAGGAGTGTTTTTATCTACATCCTTTATAGGATCTGTAAACAAATCAATTATAAAAATATGTTATACCAAAGATGCTTATAATAAACAGTAGGATGATTGAATGTGTCGCAACATTACCTCTAGACTAACCTACTGCTGTATCACTTCCAATCGCAGTGGTACGTGCTAACGATGTTCTGCGATTCGAGCCTTTAACAGCTGCAGATTAAAGCATATATTTATAGAGGTATGCATATTTAGATATGTAACAAAAGACTGGTAATTTAAATTTACAAAATCAAACATCCCTAATAACCATCAAACAAAGAACAAATCTAAATAGATAATAACACACCAGAATAACAATAGATCAAACTGCATATCTAAAAAGCTAATGATATACCTGTCGTAGCTTTCTTAAACCTTTCCCCCTCTTGTGTTTTAGCTTCTCCTTGCTGTTTGTTTGCTGGAAAAGCATAAACATTAACGAATAATTTAATGAATAATAAAAGATACTATAATACAACCTTGGTTGAGGTTGCTAATAGTATACCTATTGGAGAGTGAGTAAAAAAACATATAACGTTAATAACTACACATCCAAATCACGTATATAAACAATTTTTAAGATACTAGTTGCAGGTCTCCTTAAGTTACCTCCCTCTTGAGCTTTAGCTTCTCCTTGTTGTTTGTTTGCTGAAAAACGATAATGTAAACATTATCACATGAATAAAGTAAACATGCTATTATGAATATTGTATGAGATTTTATTTTTGATACCATTAGAAAGCCTCAATGAATGTCGTTGTGGCTTCATGTTTTTGTTTAGGTTTTTGTCGTTTTATAAAAATAAGTGAATGAATAATGGACATGTATATATAATGAGATTTTAGGTTACTAATATTTAGGTTTTTGATAAGGTCGCCTAGAGGATCAACTCTATACTTATCCTGTAACACCCCCAAAATTGTCAATAGCAGCGGAAGACTTAGTAATGACAACGGAAGCTTTTCGGCGTATTACCTAGACGATCTTTATTACAATTACAGAAAACGACACAAAGTGACGTTTTAAAGTTATATTTATGTCAAACTACCAAATATCCCAAGAACATGACATTTCATAAGTTAGAGAACAAGTTTTATTCTGAAAGTAATAAAACAGTTTATTAAAGTCCATGTTGTGTTTATGCCCACTCCGTGCCTTCAAGTTCCGTCTTATTTAGTTACCTGAGATAAACATGCTAAAGTCAACATAAAGTTGAGTGATATTCATAGGTTTAAGTTTAGTAGTTTGAACCACAAGTTAAAGAATGTATTGCAATCACATGCAATCAACAAGTTTAAAATCAATGTTCCTGTTATTGCCTTAAGCTCATGACACACAACGATTAACAGCCAATCATAATCTCAAGTTACGATGGTAAGTAGTAGGCCCCTAAGATAGGTATTTGCCAATAACCTATTATAAGAACAATAAAGTGCGCCTGATGTTTTCTCTAACGACCAAACGAGGATTGTTAATCACTAATAGTACTATCCACACTTATTTACGTTCACCCTGCAAGTGATTAAGGTTCATGATCGAGGGACTTTTAGCAATAGCAACTTAAGCAAATAACGTTAGCCTGACGGTATCATAATACCCGGTATAAAAGACTTGTGTTTGATGTATCCCCCCCACGGGAAAATAGTTAAAGAGTGGGCTATGAACTCACCTTAGTAGTACAGTAGAGTAGTAGTATCGTAAACTCAACGATCCTAGGCAACGGCTTCACACACAACCTAAAAGATAATGCAAGTTTCAGTTGATAGTCTAAGTCCGGTTTTATCACGAATATTAGTCATTCAGTTACGAACAAAACTCGTGTTTGTTTTAATGCTTAAAGTTTCAAAAATAAAGTTATATATACATATAACTTGTGAGTACATTGATCGATGATCGATGGAAAGTCATTATAAATAAGTCAAAGTTTGTAGATGCTAAGTCACGATTGTAATTTAAAAAAGAAGACGAATAATCGTATTTAAAAAGAAAAGAAATAACATATCGTTATATCGTTAAAATTTAATTATAGTCGTGAATTATATAACGTATATATATATAAGTTAAATTTATGAAAGTTATATATTAAATATGTGTTTATATATATAAAACATTAATACTATTTTTATAAAATAATATTTGCAGAAAAATCCTTTAAGTTTCACCAAAGTTACACTTTTAATCCTAACGACATAAATTTTTACACCGTTAGTCCAAAGTTAAATATTATTACGTTTTAGGTCCAATAGTATTCTTATTAACATTTAATACCCAAAAGTTTCATTAATTACAGTTTCTAACTCAGAAAATCAAATTTGACAGTTTCTACCCAAAGTTTGTAATGTTTACACTTTTAGTCCCTCGTTAGCCAAATTTTGCAAAGTTAGTCCAAAAATTACCAAACTCAAAACTTAACATTTTAACTTTTCAAATAAGCTCAGAATACTCAGATTAGCTTATTATAACAGCTTATTTGCTTAAAAGTCCTTATTTTTACTTATTGGGCCTTAACGAGACTTAACTAAGGCCCGTTAACATTTTGAGATCCATTGGGCTTACGAGACATTTGGGCTTGGCTTTGGGCTCATTTTTATGTTATAAAAATGTTACAAGTGAGCTTATGAGACCAGCTTATCGAATAAGCTCATAAACAGCTTAACGGGCTAACAAGCCCAAGTTAGCTTATTAAGTTTAATAAAAACAGATTTTTGGTCGACTAGAAAGGGGTCGGGCAAAAGGTCTAAACAAGATTATAAGGTCGAATAAAATATGTTCCCTAGTTGTTTACCAAGTCGTTAATGAGGTCAAACCATAAAATGTATAGGTCGTGTGTCTAGATAATTATTTACGAGGCTAAACCAAACGTTCAAAAATCATTTCTGAAAATAGTTTAAGACTTAGAATATTTTCTAAGTGTTTTGATTATATCGAATGGGTCTTGTTAACTTCAAAACGTGTCGAATTAATTATATATACTTTATTATGAGCATGTAACTTTTATGGGATTCGATTACCAGTGTACTAGACATCTTATGTGTTGAATAAAATGTACATGTCACTTTTATATATTACGATTTAACGAGGAAAAGTGTTTGTGCAAAAACTAAAACAACGAAATAAAAATAATAATCAAAGGGTTCTCCATGTTCTCACCTCACCTCTAGGGGTGGGGTAAAATGGTTCGTATGGATCACTTTGGCACAAAGGATGAACGTAGAATGGTTCACGGCACACCAAAGGTTCAAGACGAGCAAGAATGGTTCCTTGGGGTCACTTGGACAACTCGTACACCTTGCCAAATTTCTGTCCCAAAATCGATGGCCACACTTCACGTAAATAATTGTTTGGTACTTTTGAGAGTGTGTGATCAGCTGAGGATTGCATGGTGATTTATATAGTGAGTTTGTGAATGTATGGCAAGTGAGAAATGCCAAGGAATGATGTGTTGTCTCGTTTCCAATGTGTGGAACCTCTATTTCACCCAATCGAATGAAAGCAACAAAGAGAATGTGTAAGGAAGATCTTTGTTCATTCCTGACATGTTACTGTAGCTTGTGTTAGCTTAGAGATCATTGGGGAGGTATGGGTGGTGCTAGGGAAAGTCTTGACACATTTTTATCAACTTTGGAATATCTTGTTCATGCGAATTGGGTAGTTTACTTTGGCTAGATTTGGGTGTCTAAATGAGTGAGTTATGGAATGAGATTTGTCATTCTTAAATGTTTGTTGGGTCATGAATCAAGACATGTAAAAATAGGATGGTGTCGTGTGTAGAAATCACAAAATAACGAGGGGTTTTGTGGGTGTCGCGACTAGGAAACCAAAGAAAAGAAAACAAAACAAATAAGGGTGCGTTTGGGCTAAAAGCCTGTTGGGCTTGTGTTTGTGTTCGGCCCAGCAAAAAGAAAAGAAAAGAAATAATTAAGGGTCCGTTTAGTTGCTGTTGGGTTTAAACGTGGCCCAATGGGTCACGTAGGCCCATTTAGTGAGATCCGTGTGTCGGGTTATGGTCTAATAATATTAGTGACCAATCTCGGCAATTTTCGTAGGCTCCGGAATATATAAATATTATACTAGAATTTAACGAAACGTATATATTAAATAATAAATGTTTTAAAAATTATATTCGCGATACTTAGACTATAGAGGTTTGTGTGTAAGCATCGTTCCTAGGAAATGATCAATCACAATATCGTAGTGATCCATATAACAAGTCATGTATAACAAAACAAAAAATAATTTTGTTACCCGTAAAAATGGTGTTCAGTTAACGTAACATACGTTTATTCATGTTTTGTATTTACTAATCGTATGAGAAAATTACGAGAGGCTACAGTACCTACCCCTTACGGTGAATTCCGTCCCGGAATTCTAGTCTAAAGTAGTTGTCAGAGGTGTATCTGTGAAAAGATGTGGGTATTTGTTGCGAATTTGATCCTCGCGTTCCCATGTATACTCCGGTCCTCGCTTTGAGTTCCAACAAACTTTGATGATAGGAATACGGTTTTGTTTCAGTTGTTTGACTTCCCTATCTATGATTTCTACCGGTTCCTCGGTGAAAACAAGTTTGTCATCAAGTTGTATCTCTTTCAATGGAATGACAAGAGATTCATCGGATAAACACTTCTTAAGGTTTGACAGATGAAAAGTGTTGTGAATTCGGCTAAGTTCCTCGGGTAGTTCAAGTTTATATGCCACGGTTCCTATCCTTTCTAGGATGTTGAATGGACCGATGTACCTTGGGTTCAACTTTCCACGTTTTCCAAAACGTACTGTTCCCTTCCACGGGAAAACTTTTAACATGACTTTATCTCCAGTTTGGAATTCTAAAGGTTTTCGCCTTACATCTGCGTAGCTTTTCTGTCTATCCCTTGCAGCTTGCAAGCGTTGTTTGATTTTAACTACCTNGACCGATGTACCTTGGGTTCAACTTTCCACGTTTTCCAAAACGTACTGTTCTCTTCCACGGGAAAACTTTTAACATGACTTTATCTCCAGTTTGGAATTCTAAAGGTTTTCGCCTTACATCTGCGTAGCTTTTCTATCTATCCCTTGCAGCTTGCAAGCGTTGTTTGATTTTAACTACCTTTTCAGTTGTTTCATGGACTAATTCTGGTCCAGTAAGTTGTATTTCTCCTATTTCTTCCCAACAAACAGGAGATCGGCACTTTCGTCCATAAAGTGCTTCGAATGGTGCTGCCTTAATGCTGGCATGATAACTGTTGTTGTATGAGAATTCTGCTAATGGTAAGTGCTTATCCCAACCTTTTCCGAAGTCTATGACGCATGCGCGTAGCATATCTTCTATAGTTTGAATTGTTCTTTCACTTTGTCCATCAGTTTGTGGGTGATATGCAGTACTCATATCCAGTTTTGTTCCTAAAGCTTTCTGCAAAGATTTCCAAAAATGTGACGTGAAACGACTATCACGATCTGAGATGATAGAAATTGGCACTCCATGCCGTGACACTATTTCTTTCAGATATATCTGAGCAAGTGTGTTCATCTCGTCGGTTTCTTTTGATTGGTAAGAAATGAGCTGATTTCGTGAGACGATCAACGATGACCCATATCGTGTCGTAGCCAGTAGAGGTTTTGGGAAGTTTGGTAATAAAGTCCATGGTAATACGTTCCCATTTCCACTTGGGAAGTTCTGGTTGGATGAGTAATCCTGATGGTTTCTGGCATTCTGCCTTTACTCTAGAACATGTTAGGCATTTGCTGACGTATTCAGCGATGTCGGCCTTCATGTTTGGCCATCAATACAGTTTCTTGAGATCCTGGTACATTTTGTCAGAACCTGGATGTATGGAATATTTTGATTTGTGAGACTCATGCATGATGAGATCACGGATACCTCCAAAAAGAGGGATCCAGCTTCTTTCTTTGAAATAAAGCATTCCATTTGATCTTTTCACAAAACCGTTTTTGTTCTCCGGCATACCAAAAATCTTTTCCTTTGATCGGTTTTCTTTCTTGAGAGCTTCGCTCTGGGCAATAAGAATTTGTGATGGAAGGGATGAACAAATAGTCATACCTAACGATCTAACCCTGAGAGGTTTTAGTCTTTCTTTCTGGCTTAACGCATCTGCTACTACATTAGCCTTTCCTAGGTGATAACGGATTTCACAGTCATAATCGCTGAGTAATTCCAACCAATGGCGTTGTCTCATGTTTAATTATTTTTGGTCCAGAATGTGTTGGAGACTTTTGTGGTCAGTAAATACAGTACACTTGGTGCCGTATAAATAGTGTCTCCATAACTTAAGAGCAAATACTATTGCTCCTAGTTCTAGATCATGGGTTGTGTAGTTTTCCTCATGTTTCTTTAGTTGTCGTGAGGCATAAGCTATCACTTTATTCCGTTGCATCAAAACTGAACCTAGACCATGGTACAAAGCGTCACAATATACTATGAAGTCTTCGCTTCCTTCAGGCAATGCTAGTATGGGTGCTTCACAAAGCTTTTATTTTAACAGTTGGAAAGCTGATTCTGCTTCTTGTCCCCAGATATACTTTTCATTCTTCTGAGTCAATTTGGTCAATGGTTTTGAGATTTTAGAGAAACCTTCAATAAATCTCCGGTAGTAACCTGCAAGACCTAAAAATTGATGTATTTCTGTGGGAGTTGTAGGTGATGACCAATCCTTAACGGCCTCTATTTTTGCAGGATCCACGTGAATACCTTGACTATTGATGACGTGTCCCAAAAATTGCACAGTGGGA
>LBNU01031025.1:5977-17162 GCA_014162995.1 Artemisia annua | reverse complement strand
TATATATATATATATATATATATATATATATATATATATATTATATATATATATATATATATACTAGACGAGTACCCGTGCATAGCAACGGGATTTTATAGCGACACATAGTTTATTGATAAAAAAAGTTTATAGGTTATAAACGAAAACAATAAAAGTTTAGATTGAACATATCAGATCCGATCGGACACTAGACCACTGCTGGCTGCACCTCACCGCTGTTTGTGAACTTTATTTTACATAAGTGCCTTTATGGCTTAGACTAAGACCTGATAGAACATTTGTTACTAACCTTATAAGTTGTTCTATATAAGCGGTATCATTTATTACGAGACTCTAGGGAGATAGGATATCGTTTGTTTGGTGCCGTGTTAATAGGTGTATGAAGGAGAAAAAGCATTGCTGTTAGTGCTGATTCATGGAGTTGTGAAATGTTCACTATCTGGAACAAAGTAGTTCCGTTTATAATTGGTCAAAGTAATTTGGTTGTACAATGTGAATAAATCATTGTACTTTTAAGTAATGGGGTGTTTTAATAATAATATTAATTACATTCATAATTTCCTTTAATAAGATTTCAACATTTCAACATTTCAACAATATTGACTTTTCACTTTTCCACTTTGACTCTTTTTCCTTTATATGTAGTATAGATATAGTTTCATACTCTATTATTACAAAATTAATATTCCACAACAACGTTTCAACCTAAAATACTCTAATCTATACTATCTATAAGGAAACAAAATACTTTTCTTGAAAGTAAAGCTGAATCTATTTAAGGAAATAAATTAATACATTGCTGAAAACTTAATTATATACCTATTAACGGAAACTATTCAATCATTATAATCTCGAAAAGTATTTAATCATATAGTGTACACGGCTGAAAACTTATGTCGCTATAAAATTCCGTTGTTGTGCACGGATACTCGTCTAATATAATTAAGTGAAGAAGTAAATACATTACAAATTAGTGAATTGGATACATAACAAAACTCTGAAAAAAATTTAAGAAAAATAATAAAAAGAAAAAAAATGTTTAACAAAACGAATGGTTATATATGGTCAAATGGAGATGGTCGGTGGTGTTGTCGTATGGTTTTCAAAAGGGTGTCGAGTGATGCTAAAGAAGGTTGTTATTGTCCTGCAAAGGTTAGGTTCGTGGTGGTTATTGGGGTGATTATGGATCTTCCATTGTTCGATAGAAGAATTTGAGGTTGAGTTTCATAAAAATAAAAACAAAGTGAAGATAACCAATAACATAATAGAGAAAAGTCCAAAATACATGCTTGTGGTATGCCCAAATCATGCTTTTCATCCTTGTGTTTATTTTCGGAACAAAACCACCCTCGTGTTTTAAAGTTGGCAAAAATACATACCTCCGTTAGTAATATCAGTTAATGAGGACTAACGATGCAAATGATTTTCCGGTATCTCCTAACAAAAGTTAAAATATTTGCATCGTTAGTCCTCATTGACAATAGAGTTAAAATAGTTGCATCTTTAGTCCTTGTTGAGTTAAAATGTTTCCATCGTTAGTCCTCATTGACTATTCTTACGTTTTTATCTTTTTTCGTCCGTTTTTCTTACGTTTTATCCGTTTTCGTCTGTTTTTTTAGGTTTTCATAGGTTTTTATCAGTTTTCATCCGTTTTTATACGTTTTCATCCATTTTCTCATGTTTTTATCTGTATTTTCCGTTTTTCTCACGTTTTCATACGTTTTATCCGTGTTCATAAACTTTTATTCGTTTTCGTTTATTATTCTACGTTTTCGTCCGTTTTGCTTATGTTTTTATCCGCTTCAACCATTTTTATACATATATTATGTATAAAAACGGGTAAAAATATATGAAAATGGATAAAAATGTATGAAAACTTGACATTTGATAAAAATGTTTCTAGATCGATTTTAAATCATGATTTTGACCCGTTTCTGATCCAAATCACCAAAAGTGTAAAACACGAAAGTTGTCCGCAATGATGTTTTACATCAAAACTCGCGAGATTTTAACCTAAAATTGCAAAACAATGACTGTTTACTACTAAAACTTAAGCGGTTTTCGACAAAATTCATAACTTATAAACTCATATATTTTTACCTATTTTCATACATAATATATGTATAAGAATGGATGAAAACGGATAAAAGCATGATGAGGCGAAAAGTGTTACGCTTTTAAGGGGTCATTTAAGCCCTAATCCATAATTATTTGATCAAATATTGCCTTAAATCGTTCCTTTTGTCATTTTAGGTACTTTGGAGAGGAAATCTGGAAAATGAAGCATTTTGGATGTTTTTGGAGCATAAAAGTGAAGAAAACGACAAAGTCTCAAAACCATGCTGGAAAAGGTACCTGACGGCGTCACTTTTTACGAGGTGATGGCGTCACGCTTTGACAAAGAGGTGGATGATTTTTACACTAGACGCCATAGAAAGATTTTGGAGGAGTTACACGTGACGGCGTCATGTGTAAATGGATGTAGGTCGTCACGTTATAGTCTAAAGGGAGACGGCGCAGAGACATTTAAAGGGGGACGGCGTCAAGAGTAGATTTGAGCAATCCGAAAGAGTTTTGACGGCGAGGTGACGACGTCACACTCTAAAACGTGACGCCGTCAGATTGTAAAATCTATATATATTCTTCTAATTTTCATTCATTAGATGTGCAACTTTTGGAAGAACTTTAGGGATAAACCTAGTTCGTAAAACACTGTATTTTCAGGGGTTTTCACCCTTGAGACCTTGATGTTCAATTAAAGATAAATCTCCTTTTAAATCAATCAATATGTCTATGTGTTGTTTGATTATATCTTATGCTTGTCTTTACTTTAACATGCTAGGCTAGGTTTTTCTTGTGTTTGCTTAGATCTAATGAAACCTAGCTATTGATTACATGTTGTTGGTTTGTTTGTGATTGTTGTGGGTGGGTGAAGTCGATGTTAGGCTTAAGAAAACTGGCTAACCTCCTATATGGTAACTTGTTTGAACGTCTTAAGAAACATGAATCGGATGTGTACTACGATTATATGGTTGTATTTAACGCATAAGCGAATTCTAGTGATCCCATGTTAGGAGCTTTTAGTCGGCTTGACATATGAGTGAAGTAGGAGCTTATAGAGTTAGGGAAGATCGTACACGGCTCTACGAATGGTTTAAAGGAATACAACCCGTCATCCACACAATTACAACAAACCAATTAACCGGTAAAAGATAGCTAGGGAGTAAGGAAATCTAAGTAAACACATTTTTCTCTCATATAAGTTTCACAACCATTTACTTTTTCTTGTTATTTTATTTTATTTGCATAAGTAGTCATTTGGGTTAGTTGACTAGCAACTAATTCCGCCCACTCTTCCAATACCCGAGATTTTTACTTGTTTTCCATAAAATATAAAAATACAAAAAGAATCATCCCTCAACCCTTAGACCTAAACTATAGTAGTTTTCAATCCTAACGACACTATTCCCCGAGAGAACGATCAATCCCCCGGTACTTGCCACTTCACTATACTACATCGGTCAGGTACACTGCCTGGTGAGGGTTGTAAGCTTCTCAAGATCCCTTGAGAGGTAAAACCTATTACGAAGGTTGCAAAACTCACGCATCAGGTTGTAAGCTTCTCGAGATCCCTTTAGAGGTAAAACCTATTGCGAAGGTTGCAAAACCCACACATCAAATCAAAAGAAAAACGGACAAAAACGTAGAATAATAGACGAAAACAAATAAAAGTGTATGAACACGGATAAAAACGTGAGAAAAACGGAAGAAACGGATAAAAACATGAGAAAATGGATGAAAACGTATAAAAACGGATGGAAACTGATAAAAACCTATGAAAACATAAGAAAAACGGACGAAAACTGATAATAACGGACGAAAACGTAAGAAAACGGACAAAAACGGACGAAAACATAAAAAAAAACGGACGAAAATGAGGACTAACGATATAATTTTAACTCAACAAGGACTAACGATGCAAATATTTTAACTCTATAGTCAATGAGGACTAATAATACAAATATTTTAACTCAATGAGGACTAACGATGCAAATATTTTAACTCTTGTTAGGAGATAACGGAAAATCGTTTGCATCATTAGTCCTCATTAACTGATATTACTAACGGAGGGATGTAATTGTGCCAACTTTAAAACACGAGGATGGTTTTGTTCCAAAAAAAAAAACACGATGATAAAAAGTGGGATTTGGGCATACCACAAGGATGTATTTTGGATTAATATATACGAACATATGAGATCCATATATACGGTTCAACAAGAATATTTGTGTAATTTTTTAAGCCCAACCAACAAAAGAGTTTTGTCACGATATTTATTAAAAAAAAAATGTGGGCAACCACGGCTCCGACCTTTTGGCCTACTAATCCACGGGGTTTGAACTCACCATCACACAAACTCAAACTATGTAAAGCCCTCCCTTTCGAGGAGGTTGGCGTGACTCAAAAGCATCTCAATATTGCCCTTCTTTTTTCCGTAATCCATAGACCATTCCAGTGCCTTTTTTTTTTTTTTTTTTTTTTTTTTTTTTTTTTTTTTTTTTTTTTTTTTAAGAAATCACTAGATATTTATTATATATTTCATAAATAAATAAACTGTAAATAGCTGAAAGTACATGGTGTTTTCGTAACTTGTGGCATAGTTTAAGGGTATGTATTGTAAACTTTTCTTTTTCTTATAAAAGAATAATAAGAAATAACTTCCAGTTTAATTTATGTTATTAATACTCTATGTTATAAACTAGAATTGTATGGAGAAAGCCCTTGTCCTATGCGTACACAAATTGGAGGATGGTTTTTAAAGTTAGTGGGTAAGTAAAGGGTGTTTTTATAAAAATTTTTAGAGATATATTAAACTTCAACATTACACATTTATTTAACGAGATGGGCCCCGGCCTGCCGCGTTGCGGCGGGAAGTCGTTTAACGTTGTTGATTATTACACGGTATTTTTTTTAAGTAGAAAGTAGGATAGTTTTTGTTCTTTGTATTTTGCAAAACAGTTTACGTATATAAAAGTTGCACATATTATGGGGCAATGAAAATTTATTTGATTAAATGCTTAATCCGTCATGTATTTAAAAGGAAATGAAGCTAAACTACATTCAAAGTACACGCAACACATAACCTATTTACACATCAAAATAATGTATTTACTTTATACTTATAGACTAAGGATCATGAGAAGAATCTTTAAAATAAGAAGGATGAGAAATAACTATAACTACACATTAGAGATGCATCAATTTGAATTAAATGCATCCTTAATCTTTTAGATGCATCATAATATATTTTCTAGCTAAAAATTAGATGCAAATACATATATTAGATGCATTTCATCAAGTTAGACGAATCCTATGTATTTTTCGTCCTCTGCGGGTCAAATTTGTTGCTAGTACTACTTTGCATCGTTTTCACTTCAAAATCACTTTCGAAACTAATTGTGATGCATCTAAATAAATAGAGATGCATCTAATTCAAGTCGATGCATCTCAAATATGCGGTTATAGTTATTTCTCATTCTTCTCATTTTAAGATTTCTTCTTACTGGATCCTTACCCTATACTTATAATAAAAAGTACAGAATTAATAGGTTTGTATCAAAAACTCATGATATCCTAAAATCAGTTGCTACATGTTTATATGCACCTTGTACTTTGTAGTCACACATAAATATGCATAAACTTGGATGATACCTGTATTGAAGTCAACATTCCTTTTTCTACTTATTTTGTGATACGTTTGCTTCTTGGTTCCTGCTGTCAAGTCACAGCTCCAATATGATCTATGTTTATTGTTGGAAATAATAGAGAAAGTCGAGGAGTTTGCGTAGCGTATCATGTCCATCAATCAATACTCGCCCTCCAACAACACAAAATAAATACCAATGATAAAATTGTGTATTTAGTTGGATCAAAGGTCAAACATGATCTATGTTTACTGTTGGAAATAATAAGAGAGTCCAAAAGTCTGGGTAGCGTATCAAAAAAGAATCAACTCAAAACGGGTAAATTTATAATTGAGTTGTTATGTAAATGGATCATAATCAAGGTTGTCTCAAATGAAACTTGTACCTTTATAGTAGTGCAACTTCCATCAGCAGCCGTGTTTGGCTCGTGCCATTTTCTCATCATCGCCAGTCTTTGGGCTCCTTCATTCCTAACATCTCGCAATTCCAAACTCTCTAATGCCACTTAGCTGTTTCCATCCTGATTGACACCTTCATAATCAAGTTCCCAACGCTAATACCACAGAAAATCACTCAACTTTATAAGGATTTCCAAAAAAGAAAAGACTGGTACCTCCTTAGCATTAGGATTTGCGGGTAGAGCACACCGTTCTCCTGGATTATCGATTGTTGGATTTCCACTTGCAGAAGCTTTTCCAATATTCTGAGTAGCCGGTTCTGTAAGCAAATAGAATACAGTTCACATAAGTATTACTTGTTTTATATATATATATATATATATATATATATATATATATATATATATATATATATATATATATATATCAATCATGCTAATTTTTCAAAAAAAAATGTGGCCAATAATGCTATAAACTGATCAAAATATAAACGACGGCTACAACATTAGTAATTTCTAGAAATAAGGTCTTCAAATGGTCAAGTTTCAGCTTCTTTCTTTCCGACATATTTTTTTAGTATAGATTGCTTACATGCTTAGCTGCAGTGACGGGGCTGTTCACCCTCTCATACATGTCAGTTAAAGTAGCTTCTTTGACCAACAACAACAATATATGTTTACGTTTGCAGCAAAGGCATCATACTTTATTACTTCTCATATTTGCTTCTAAAAAAACAGCAGAAAATTGAATAATATTTAAGTTTGTAAACCTTTTTCGAGTTCTTTCTCAGCCGTTAGATACAGAATCGTGAGGTACCGGACCATGCAATGCCACGAACTCGGCAACCAATGCTTCAAATTCACCATGTTCAGCTTTATAAATATGGATATTTGCTCCTATAATATGAATAGTGCACATCGTTCAAATGGCTATAAATATCAAAAGATAATGAACTTGGTTCTGCATATTAATTATACCTTTAACATCTCAATTTTGTTCCGATTCCACTTCCGTTTCCATTTCCAAACCTTTTCAGCAACCTAATATCACTCCCTTCGTGTATAGCTGAAAAAAGAAATCAAACATTAAACAAAGTCAACTATATAAAGAAACTCAATATTTTTAACAACGAAAAAAAATATACATTTTTACATTAAAACTGAGATACATAGCAAGAATTTGTGCAGGATGAGATATGCTGGGCCCGTTTCAGTTGTGCTCCTTATGTATCTCAGTCAATTCAACTTAACATAGACATATTAAAACTAAATTTAAAGAAAGCAACATAGCAGCTGAAGCACAAAGCAAAACAAAAAAATTTTAAACAAAACACCCAAAGCCAGAAAAGCCCCAAATTATGTGCAAATCCTAACCTAAAACCGAAACTGTTGCAAACACAAAAGATGTAAGCCAAACACCCAAAAAAGGTGATAAGGAAAAAAAATCAGTATCCCGCACGTAGCAACAAACGACTATACAACACAATACAATTGAAAGCAAACCCCTTTGTTGATGTAAGATCCGACGCAGACCTCTGTTGATCTTTTTTCCTATCATCTTCATCCTTCGATCATCATCATCAACGAAAGAAATTTAGGGTTTGTTGATTAACATGTTTGATTTGAGTTTGCGTATGATTTGTAGAATGTTCTAGGCTTATCGAGTGAGGCGGTGAGATTCTATCTGCTTCTGCATCATATGTCGTCATAAGCCGGATGTGGACCAAACCGGACGCAAGGAGATGGATCATTGGTAGCCCAGGTAGCCCAAAAAAAAGCAACTGTAGATAGATGCCAATGACACGACGTCGTATATGATTCAATTTAATATTATAAGTATATATAATTCTCAAAAAATACGACGCCGTATTGCGTCCTATTTTTTTCCCGCCAGATTTTTTTCCCGCCAAATCTGCAGCCCATGTTCTTAGCCTTTTTTGCGTGGGCCTGGTAATCCAATACAACCTTTTGTGTCTGGCCCGTATAATCTAAAACGTTATTAGAGAACGGGGCATTGAATATTTCACCACTTTCTAGAAGACTCTTCCATCATCCTTACCTAAACACACACAGTTGGAGTAATAATGAGATCGACCCTAAATCTCTTTTAGTCTTTCTTAAGATCATCATCAAAACCCATACTAACAGGGAAGGATCAATAATGGTGGAGGTTGCTGATCTTCGTGGTGAAGTGGGGTTGTGGCGGTGATAAGAGTTTACAAAAGAGTAAAGATACATGTAAATATGGTTGCTTTGAAGTTGGGGGTAAGAGTTTGAGCTTCAAGGTGAATTGGGAAGTGGGTTTCTTCATGTTACATTTGTTTCACGCCAAGTGTTCGATGAAAGGCTTGAGAAAATTCGGGTTGTGGTAACTTTAATTTTGATCAATATTGTTTGCATATTGCTAAAATATAGAATCACAATAGTCGCTTGAAGTTAATATGATTTTCCCATCTTAATGCTTTATTGTTTAGATGTGCTTTACAGTTAGATCATGTACAAATTTTTTAGTGAGGTTTAAACTTTTTGATGAATTTAAATGTCTATGTTTGGTGTTTGGATTGTTTGGTCGTTCTTTTGGGGTTTTTCTGTTTAGGTCGGTGAAGATGCACGATGTTTGTGAGATGTGTGCTTGAGGAGTATAATGGTCCTCGGGTGAGTTTTCCTCATTGTTGTTCTCTAACAAATTATAACTGTTAGCTTAACTTTTATTAATATAAGATATAAGAGATGGATTGGGTTATATTAATTATATGCAAGATGTTGTTACAGATAGCAAACAAACATTAGAAAAGGATCTCGTCTCCTCACATGCCAATAACAAACGAAGGCGCTCAGCCACCCAAGGTAAGCGGACTCATTTGGTTTTACGATCAATTGTAGTGGCCCATTTCAGCTGAACTTGAATTGAAGAAGCAGTACCGGCCAGGAAGCATTTTAGACAAAAAACTGATGCTACAAATCAGGTTCGATGGGTTGTTTCTATCCACGGTTGCTTTTAGTAAAGGAGGATACTGATGCAATGTCTCGATCATTATGGGGTTAATTCAGCAGCGCAACACACTTGACGGCATAAGAGAGTAGCATAGATACTGATGCAATGGACGCACACCATCGTTTGACAAAGGTGAATTAATCTATACACTGAATTATAATAGAGGTACAAACATCAGTTTTCTTGCAATTTAATCCTAAACCAATTCTTTGTTGCATTCTGTTTAATGAATGCTATGAAACAAAAAATGTTTTTCATTTAAAAAAGAAATAAGTAGTTAACAGTAAACGGTAAATGTTAAATTTGAGAGTTAATCGGGTCAAGCTACTTAATTTACATGTTAAGAATTGCTTATCGAAGCGTCCAACATGCGCATCATCGCTATAACTTACTACTTAGTAGCGATGATATCAATTTTTTGGCATATTCATTCGAATTCATCATTCCACTTATTATATGATGAAGATGCATGAAGAATGTAGAAGAATACCGCCGCATATCTATTTTTTTGGCAGATGAGTATACGGATTATCTTTCATTCAACATCAACAAGAATTGGTTGAGGAAGAACAAGATGGGATGATGAATTCGAATGAATCCTGAAGTACCAAAGGCGGATCACATAAAGGCACTGTAAGTAAATAATCTAAAATTGTTGACCAACCCGACTCAAATAACAGATAAGAATACCAACGTTTGAATGTAATCTAATTAGGTATGAGGAATATATGGGACCAATGCCACCATTGCTGCTACCACCAACTGAAACACAAATTGAGGAAGCAGAAATACCGCAACAACATATGCTGATCAGAGCATTGCTAGAAGTGAGGCCTGAAACAAATGCGGTACGTACCATAACTCTCCACATCATGACACTCAAGAACATATTCTAATGCCGTACAAATGTCCGAAACAGGTACGACAGTTTGTCATAGAAGCCGTGATCACAAACATTGACGAATCTCAAGGATGGTACTTCAATCGTTGCCGCACATGTCACATGAAGATAAGCGAGCGATTCTCACACAGGTACTGCCAACCATCAGGTGTCCAATAAAGACCAAACTATACGTAAGTACATATTATCAATCACCATTATTATTATCGTTGAACGTAACTATTATTACTAGCAAACGTAAACATCATGACGAATCTTTTTGCAAACACCTATAGCTTCAGGGCTATACTTGCCGATGAGACTAGAAGCGTCGTTGTCAGCTCTTCGTTTATTCGTCGCAGGAAAAAATTCCACCCAAAAGCTTTTTGCTGAATTTTCTCTGTAACAAACAGCAAGAATTTGGAGGTATGGTTTCAGCAGGTTTCATTAATTTTGGAGTATCATACGCTGCATTTTTTTTTCTTTTTTTATTAAATTAAATTTTAAATATTTGTAGGTGGGGTATTCCAAGGAGCATGACAAGCCGACTAAGTGTAAGTAACTCTTATTGAACATAATTCCATATTAACTTTCATATGTTTTAAACTCATATAGTGATTTACTCATCAGTTATGGTGTGATTGCAGGAATGTGTTTGGATTGATGGCTCAGTACATTGGTGTTGAATTCGAGAAATTAGATTTGGTTTTGAATTAGGTAAAGAAAGTATACCACTAGAACAAATAGTATATCAAAGTGATCAGCGTATTTGTTTATGACGAACCACATACAGTATTCTATTGTTCTGAAGTTGTACTTAATATGTTACCATGGTTTTACAGGAAGAATTTTGCAATTGCTACATCAGCTGAACGTGAGCTTTATACGGGGATACTAGAAGAACTAGAAATGAAGGTGCTTGGTGCAACAACGGTTACAGCTGTTTCGTCTAAAACACAGGTACGTGTTTCTCGGTTCACAACTGTGTCGTTTGGGGGTTTCTTTTTATGGTTCAAAATTCATTTTAGTAATGCTCTATAATGTATAAATAAGACACCATAACTGCCAATTCTAATACTACTCTTTTACAATTAAGAAATACGCACCAAGTTGGATGATACTTGAAACATGTGGAAATACTTTATTACCAATATTCATGTATTTAAGGATGTGTTTGGGATTGCTTTACAAATAGCTTATTTGCT
>LBNU01031024.1:0-11300 GCA_014162995.1 Artemisia annua | reverse complement strand
CTCGCCTATTCTTCAGTCTTCAGGTAGCATTCTTCAGTCTTCATGGTTGGTGAGGAGACTAGGGGATTCAGTGAGCTATTGTCATCACTCACTGAATCCATCATCTTCTTCTTTAGCTTAGATGCCAATCACTGAGAGTCCGCCTCACTGAATGGAAAACCTTCTTCATTAGGCTTGTTCTAAACATCCTGAAGATGACTCACTGAGTGACTGTTCACTCAGTGACTTGATTATGTTCACGGTTTATAAACACTTGATCATTAATTGTGTTCAAATCTAAGTTTAACGAGACTTGGGTACTGACTTGACCCAACATTTCCCCGTATTTTTATGAAGAGAGCTTGTTTTTTAGTAAACATACAAACGCGTGTTGTTTATAAAACATGAAATGTGTTTTGTACGGATGTTATATACGTAATATATGAAAACAGGAGATAAAAATGATTGAGATTGTTGGTATAATATAATATGACCCATGAGAATATGAAACCATATAAGGTAAGGGTAGAGTGAGTTAAATCAGTAACATTTGTTACCTTATTCAGTAAAACTGTTCTGTCATATATCAACCATACTGCTCATTTTTCTTTAGTCTACCCATGCATGCATTTAAACATCTTTAATTAGCTGAAGATTGTTTACTTATATGAAAGTTAGGTTTATGAGTAGGCGAGGTGATGAGGCGCCTAACCCTCAACTCGAAATATCATAACTAACCAAATGAAATCGACACGTTTAGTTTGGTTTAAGATTGTCACTTCTAGACCAAACTGTATTCAAGAATTATGATCCAGATATACACGAAAAGTCGAAAAAATATACAAAAAAGTCGTTACGAAAAGTTTATATGTATACATAAAACACTGAATCCTACTAGTTGTCCTGCTAATTTACATGAGCTAAAACAGCAGCATACAGCCACCATTCGGTTCTTCGAATGCTTTAACTTCTACTTTGCAAATCGTTGAGTCCATTCAGCAGCGAGGGCATCATATTTATTTCTATCTACCAAGAACAAGTGTGCGATTCCTGGAACTTGAGGTTTATCTGCAACAGTTCAACAATATCAATTGTTTCTTAGTTATAAGAAATGACTGACAAGATTCTATACGAATGAAATTAAAATATACATACACGGGTTGGGGTTGGTGAAGATTGATCTCAAAGCAAGTAGAACCTTTGAGATTGTTAATGCAGGACTCCAATTGTTTTCATCAAGAATATCCAAGCTAACATTGCCCATTGAATCAACATTGCAATGATATATTCGTGTTTTAAAAACAACCTGCACCCTAAGCTCAAATCAATCATGTGCCAAAAAAGAATGTACACTACGTTTACCATCACAGTAAAGAAAATACCTGATTTAGTATAAGTTATGAGTAATGAAAATACCTTAGGAGGCTTAAACGGATAATTAGCCGGAAATGTTATGTCAAGAAAGTATATGCCTCCATCATAAGGTGTTCCTACAGAACCAAAATTAATGATAAGCGATCAAAATCAAAAACATAGTTGTAATATATTCTTATATAACCTGTTACACAAGCAGTTTAGTGAATATAAATAGCCGGGCTGACCTTGAGGACCGAACAGAGTAGCGACCCAGTGATAAAGGTTATCACCTTTGGGACCTGCAGAGCAATCAGCAGGTGGGTCTGTGTTGACTTCAGCCATCTCCTTTTGTATCCGCTTCCCTGAAGAAGTTAAAGATGTCCGTGACGGCCATGACCGACCACTACTCAAGCTACCACTGTTCATTACTCGCGCTATGTGCCTATACAAAACCCAAGTGGCTCACTGTTAAGAATTACACAAATCTGTAATGATATGGGACACACAAATACACATCCATTGGCACACTAGCAAGTCTTTACTATCGATTATCCGTGTATTAGTAGATCTACTGGGGTGAAATATCTACTCAGGTGCACTGCAAAACAACTTCTAAGGTACCATGATAACCTATTTTCGAATATGGAAAGTAGGATCTGACAATATTATTTTTTTTAAAATGCAAGGACTGATTATCTATGCTGTCCGTCAATCAACAGATACAGTGACAAATGTAATCGTTTGGGAACAAGTTTATAAGGAAGTTATTTGCACTTTCTTATTTTTCTGAAGTTTGCTGTTTCTTTTAGTTACTTATAACTTCTTTCTTTCTTTTCTTTAGAAAATCCAAAAGGGTATACCACAGAATCAGAATGTTCAGAATGTTCTCATTCGATACATTGGTATGGGTTCTTTTCATAATCCGGATGCAAGGATGACACCTCTTGGGCACGGATCAAACACTTGGAAGAGTTCAAGACATATGGAAGGCAAGATTGGACAAAGATCAAGCATAATCAGCAACTAAATTTGCATTTCATTTAGGGCTACTGTAAATACCTATACTATTTACAATGAATTTAGCTTTCCACAAGTGCCTACTTCAAACCGAATCATAAGTGTTGTTAAAGTACAAAGCTCTCCCTCAACGACAATAGGATTTGTCGTTTCTGGTATGGAGTTCTCCTCGATACTTACCTCACAACATTTTAAGAATATGGTAAAGCTCTTAAAAGAAGCCAGGTGTCTTATCAAAATTAGATGTTTCATCAATAGACAAAACTGACGTACAATTGTACAAATATTTACAAATGAAGCTGAATACTCATCCTTGGTCTCCGAACCAAACGAGGGAAAATGATGGTTTTACTTAATCTTTATCTAATCCAGCCCTACCATACATGTTGTACTCTTCCAAGACTTAAACTACGTTTGAAATCGTGCTAAAATTGTCACACACACATCTGGAATACAGTCCACAGAAAGATTTTCTGGTTCTTTAACTTTATGAACCTATAAGAAGCTTTCAAGAAGCAACATGAGAATATTTTCTAAAAGCGTGAGCCTGCGGAGACCCGTTATAAAGAGTCAGGCAGTCAGAAGACATTGAGAAAGTAAAATGGTTACCTAGTAAGATATTTAGGCAACCCAACGACTCTCACAACCACAAGTAGGTATTGCATAAATGTTGACGGGCAATCATACTCACAAATTAAATATGACTTGAATGATATATTAATAAAGGGCTAATGTCGTATTTTCTCATTTTGCACGAAAATAGTCCCTCAAACGAATTTTAGTATACTTAAGTCTTTGAACTTGTTTAAAATACACAAACCTGGTGAGTTAACAGTAAACGTTGGTTTACTTGCAAATGCAACACATATCCAAGTGTCACTTAGGCATCTTTCTCTTACCTAGATAACACACAGGAACATCTTTATTGATATTGCATTGATAATAAATCAACAAAGATGCTCTCTATGCGGTATCCATGTAACCAAAAAAACACCTGCCCCCTAAATATGTGCTAATCAATATTCACCATTAATTTCACAACGCGCTTATTTTAAACAAGTTTAGTAACTTTAATATATCAAAATCCAGTTGAGGAATACAAGTTATACAGATGAGTTAATATTACATAAAAACATACATATCCAAAATTACAAAACATAAAAAAGTAACTTATAAGTTAAGTACAATAAGTTTTGCTATTATTAGTAGTATGCTAAACCAATAAACTAACATAATGAACCCTTCTCAACACAAGTGATAATAAAAGAATATTAAAAACCAAACCCACTATTTGTACATCACTTGAGATGATGGGCGGAGATGCGGTGGTCCAATGGGAAGAAAAGTGGAGAGTAAATAGGAAGGAGAAGGGAGGCAGTTGTAGGCGGATAGCACAAGTACACACAAGTGTTGTGTTGTGTTGTGGTCAACTGTTTTCGTGCAAGTATGGTTTGACTAACATAAAATGTAATACTTTTAAGTTTTAACACTTTTACTGTTATTATATGGGTTTTATTATGGAAGTTTTAAGATAACAATCATATTCCGCAACTCAAAACTAACTCTTTTGATGGATTCTTTGAAAACCCCTATTTAATCCCTAAATCTATGTTAAGCTAAAACTCGCCCTATACTTTTCGAGATTCAATTATTGCTAGGGTCATTTGCTTTTTTGAGTGCTGAAATCTGAAAAACCATTACTCAATATTAGGAAGCAGTGCCGAGAAAATCTGAATGCAAAACCATTATTGTTTAAAAACAAAATGTCCAAATATATGAATTTGTCCATAGAAACCGGCTCAAATGGCAAAGGATCTCTACCACACTAAAGCTTTATGTTGCATTATCTTTGTCAAGTATTGATGCAACATCCGTAAAGAAACCGTCAATGTGGCATCCATGTAACCAAAAAAGAAACAGGTGTGGCGCCTAAGTATGAGCTCACTTTACAAGTAATTGGTATCTACCATTGACTTCAATCAATCAAAATTCGGTTTCGGGTGCAAAACGAGACCTTATATAGTTTTGAAGTTATTATAACATAAGTCATTCATATCAAATACACATAACAAAAAAGTCTATTAAAAGAAAAGATATCAACTTTAACTAAAATTTTACAAATTCCATACCAGAATTAACCACCATCGTCAAAGTTAACTGAGTATTTCTAACCCACAAGCAAAAGTAGCGAAACCCTTTTCAACAGAACGAATTTTAGTACATCAAATCCTTGAACTTGTTTAAACTAGACACGCCTAACTAAATGTCGGTTATGTGTATACTCAATACATATTTGGGCGGCATGAGGAGGGACTTGAAGCATACATGGAAAGCGCGTAGAAGTCTATTGTTGATTTGTCATTAATAATACTACAACACAATATGGTTATAAGAATTAATGTAACATCAACAAATAAACCCTCTATGAGCCATCCATGTAAGCAAAAAGTCCCTACATGGGCCTAAATGGGTGCCGAATCTACAGGTAACCCCTGTATTTACCATTAACTTTACAGGGTTTTTTTTTTTTTTTTTTTTTTTTTTTNCAAGTGAAAATAAGCAAAAGCCATTAAAGATAATGAAAGAATCTAAAGTATGCATATATTACCTGGTGGTCCGATGGGAAGAAAAGTGGAGAAGAAATAGGAGGAGAAGGTGGGTTGTGTTGTGTTGGATAGCAACAAGTACACACACACAGAAGTCTTGTGTTGTGTTGTGTTGTACTTGTGGTCAAACTGTTTTGTACCAAAATGATTCGACTAAGGGGTGTTTGTTTCGGCTTATATAGCGGGGCTTATGGCTTATTTGGTTTTGGGCATATGTTTCATAAGCTCACTTTTTTTTTTTTTTAGCTTTTTTTAAAAGTTTTCAGTTTATATAAGTTCATTATGACATAATAAACTTATATAAACCGAAAAGTTCCAAAATAAGCTAAAAAAAAGTGAGCTTATGAAACATAAGCTCAAACCAAATAAACCATAAGTCCGGCTATATAAGCCAAAACAAACACCCCAATGAAACAAGTGTGACACTTTTGGGTAGTTTTATATAGCCGGCTTACGGCTTATTACTAGTATTTTGTAATTTATGTTTTGGACTTTTGGACTTATGTTTTATAAGGTCGCTTTTTGTAATTTATGTTAAAACTTTTCGACTTATATAAGTTAAGAGATGTATTAATATAATACTACGTGGTATTTAGCATGGCACTCGCATAAAACGAGAAGATATAGATGTATCCATGGTTTTTTTTCGGTTAGCTTGATGATATAAATGTTTTATGATATAATATAAAAAGAATAATACAGAGACCAAGAGTTATTGTTGGCCGAGTTGGCTCAAGCCCAAATATTAAACGGTTAAATGAAAAAACCAAAATCTAATTAATGAGACGACATCGGTTTTGGTTATAGATTTGCAAAAACCTAAATTTTTGGTTCGTTTTGGCCAAAACCCAACCCAAAACCAAACCACCTTAAGTGGCCATGCCAACCTTCTGAAAAGGGAGTTCAATTCCTGCTAGGTGCAAACAACCTTAAGTGGCCACGCCATCCTCCTGAAAAGGGAGGGCTTTACCTGGTTTGAGTCTGTGTGGCGGTGGGTTCAAACCCAATGGATTAGTCGGCCAAAAGGTCAGAAATCATGGTTACCAAAAAAAAAAAAAAAAAGTATACAACTATGTTGATCCATTTTGCTACATGTTATGTATAAAAACGTATGAGGTTTTCGGTGTTCAGGTTGCCTCGGAGGGCGAGCTTTTTTGACTCAGATTCCCCATCTATTTGCTAGATATGTTTACCATATATGTAAAAGAATGTAACTTTGGAGCCATTTTTGGACCTTAACAGCCACTCAAAATTTCAACAAACATACTCCAATAGATAAATTTGCTTAAAGCTACAAAACTTCAACAGGGACCTAAATAGCCCAAGATTCTGCAATTACATCCATACCCTTAACCAATTTAATCTAAAATTTCTGTCGAATTTCGTGATATTCTGAACACTTACCATCATAAAAACGCTAAGCGTACCGAATATCAGCTATACAAGACTCCCAAAAAAAATCTACAAGACCAACAATCCAACTGTGACCAAAAGTAAAGACCAGATTTTAGGAAGTTGACGAGGTGATATGTTTCCAGGAGGCCCCTCTGGTCCAAATGCAGGCGGAACTAGACCACCGCTGCTTGAATTAGTACTGTTCACAAACAGGTTTACATGTTAATATTTGAAAGAACAAAAAAACAGGACTTCGCTATGATAGAAAAAGTATTGTATAGTTTTGTGTTCTTACCTTCCTGTAAATATGCACGACCCGTAACCTGCAAAAGGAAGATACAATAGAAATTAACCATTTTGTCAACATAGGTAATACAATAAAAGAAATGGTTTTATTGCATAGAATACCTAATTATGTTTTTTTTGTCTTGTTTTAGTCGTAATACTATTTTTAGGCATCAAAGTCATTAAAAAACAGGTTGCATGTCCTATTTGGTCATTTTGTAGCCGTATATTATCTCTTAGATAACGCTGAACATTATATACAAATATAACCCTTTTAATTATATCTTTAGAGTTTGATTTTAAGGGATTTTCATTTTGCAACAAAATGACTCAAACAGGACATGAAGACATTGCTTCATGATTCAGGTGTGAAACAAAAAACAATGAAACCTAAAAAGAAAAAGAAGGATTGGTATGTTACGTACTGGGATCAACCATGGTTGTTACAGCAGTACCGCTAAAGTCACATGTGGCCCCCACACTTCGCATTCTTTGATAGTAATCATTATAAGCAAATGAAGCATGGTTTTCAAGTGTATCCGGCATAAAACACGGTTGACCCGACTGAATAGCACTACAGTTAGCTTGGCCCGGACCACATGCCCAATTCAACCCATCTTGCAAACTACCAGCATCAGCTCCTTTTCTTGCAACACAAAAACCACCTGAAGCATTCACGGTGGCGTCCCCTGATGTACCCAAATTAAAGGTATAAACGGAAGTCCCGTTACTAAAATACACACCGTAACTTCTCTCTGAAAGGGGTCCCGGCTTTTTATCTTCATTAAACAGCTCATAAATGTAAGCATTCATAGGAACCGTCGGCTGACTAGGTGGGCCTGAATCGTTCATAACACGCTTAATCAAATTATTATTAAACTTCTCTGCATTGTCAACCGTAGCGTCACGTTCGTTGGCCCCACCAGCCCATGGCCACCCTGTCTCAGTCACAACAATCGGAATCACCGAACCATTAAAGGCTGCTATTGAGTTATAAGCAGCATCCACCATAGCATCAAACATACTATCATAATGAAAGAGTGTGTTTGGGTCAACAATTTGTTTGACCGGACTCAACGGTTGAAAAAGTGCATACTCGATGGGGAAAATACCATTGCTTTGTACATAACCGTAGTACGGATAAGCATTTAACATAAAAAATGAATTTGTGCGTCTTAAAAAGGTAAGAAGTTCAGTTATAGTTGTGTTCCACGTGGCGTTGAATGTGGCTGTTGATGGCGGGAATGGTTTAGGGATTATGTCCATTGATACCGGGGTTGAAATTTTGACTCCATTATTAATGTTTGAAGAAACTAAGGCTTTGTGAAGATTCTGCATAGCGGATACTAACACAGGGGCGACGTTTGGGATCACGGATAAGACTTCACTACCAACTGCTATGGAGGTTATGTTCGTTGAGGGTACAAATGCTACAATGTTTCTATTGATCCAAGAAGCTGCTGCAGCCGGAGATTGTCCTATACGTAACACTTCCTCATTTGTCACACTGACCATAACTTCAATTCCAGTGTCGGAAAGTGCACTGAGTAAATGATTATCGGCGTCAAAGAGGCGTATGTGTGTTATTTGGTGGGATCTCAGGATTGCGACCACTTGTTCTGGTGATGGTAGGTCGGAAAGATCAGTGCCTATGTTTATTCCCACGTATCCACCTGTAAAATTTAAGAATATGACTAAAGAGGGTGTTTGGGTAAAACTGTCTACCTGCTTATTTTTAAGCAGTTTAAGAAATTTGAATTAGAGAAGTAACAAGTTTCACCAAAAAGTCATAGTGAATCAAGTGAAAGAGAATCGTGAGATGTTGAGAATAGTTGATACTTACCTAATGCAGCCGAAAAACTTCCATACATAAGCAGGATATATCCAAGCAACATTTCAAACCTCATGGTTCTGGCACACTTTGACCGCAACCTTCGATCCTACGGTTCAAGATCAATGGTCAAAAACTGGCATTTGACTTTCTTTAGCAAATATTGAACACAAAAACAAATAGAGAAAGAATTGTAAATTCAACCAAATTAGCATTGCGAATAGACTTTAAATGGTATTGGTTTGTAGAATACAAGAATTCAATGTGGTCCACCCTATGCGGAAACTACTAGAGAAATAGTCAAGGTTACTCCTTTGCGACCAGAGGTTCATAAGTGCGAGCCATGGTACGCTCTGGTCAGCATTGGGTCCAATTCACGTATACCAAACAAACACAAAAATATACTTGAAGACTAGTGTGTACATACATGACTAAAAACTTATAAGGGGATGTAAAAAAGATAAACTTAGAAATCTTTTACAGCTGATATACATGCATGTACATTGGCAGAAATTGTCAAATTGACCGATTATTTCAGATGAAGGGCCAATGTCATATACCCTATGCAACAATGCAGTGAAATTCAGGCTTAATATGACCAGAAAACAGCATAACCTGAACATATGCTGGTTAAATTTACACTTCAAACATCCAAAGGGAGAACAAGTTTTGAAATTTTATGTCAATTTTGCAAGATCAGGTCAATCTTTACCACAAAACTTAAAAACACCCAATTGAGCTAAATCCAAATTGACACAGAATCGCATTGATTAAAGCAAGATGAACACACAAACAGCGAACTATTTCTGCACTAATGAAGTCAGCAAAACTCAGTTCTTAACTTTTTAAGAAACCAACTACAAATCACAAACAACGAAACTCAGAACACACAAATGAGCTAAAATCTTGATTCACACAAAACTAAATTGCTTTCAGCAAGATTATAAGTCAACACGCTTCAATGTTTTATATTTTTCATTAAAACCACACCAAACCACAAAACGCTCGATTAAGTGCAAAGCATCCACACTTGTATTTAAGTCTAACAAAATCAATAATTTTACCTTCTTTAAAGATAACAACTTACAATCTACAAAACACATGACCTAAAAACCACATTGATTCAGCAAGATTAAAGTCAACAAAATTCAAGATTTTAACTATATAATAAACCTACTTAACAGATAACAAGACACCCAAAAGCTAAAACACAACATTGATTCAACAAGTCACCAAAATCCAAGATTTAACAAACCCACATACGAAACATAAAACAAAAGATACCCAATTGAGCTAAAGCCTTCAGCAAGCTTATAGACCCACAAATTCAAGTTTATAACTTCTTAGTACATACAAAACCCCTAAAATCTATATTCACACAACACCACAATGATTCAGCAAGATTCAAGTCTACAAATTTAAAGCTTTAAACTTTACTTAGAAGCCTATAAAACACAAAACAAGGCACATTGATTTAGCAAGATTGAAGTCACCAAAATCCAAGATTTCCAAAACCCATATACAAAACATAAAACTAAAGATACCCAATTGAGCACAACTCTTAATTCACACAAAACCACATTATTTCCAGCCAATCAAACACAGCAAAATACAAGATAGTACTGCAGAGGAGAGATGTACAGTACAAGTTCTTGAAGCAGCAGCTTGTACTAAATGAAGAAGAAGAAATCTAGTAGAGTATCCAAAGACACATTTAACATGTAGGAACACACAAGTAGTGAAAAGAGGAAAACAAAACAAACAGGTTGTTGTCATACCCTTTGGTTTATTACATAATAATTGTCCAATTTTAAATATGGCCCACCACTAAAAAAATACTATGTATTCATTGCATTGCATGTTCTAGTATATTTGTGTGCAAACAAAATGCCTATGTGGTTGGTCTTTAAATATGGGTACCCTTTTTTGTTATGTTGTCCAAAAAATAATGGTTTCCATTTTTGAATATGGGATAGTGATAAAAATGTGATTGTTAAATATGAAAAAGAGAAATGATAGGCGGCTAATCGTATACTTAAAAGTGTGTGGCAAAACTTTATCTAACTATCTTATAATGCCCAAAATGCCCAAAGGCTTATTATTATTAGAATACTTAAAATTAAGCCTTACACATTTCAATACTAAAAGTACAAGTGATTCAACACAATTAGACATTTAATATCATATTACTTATAGAAATTCCCCTCATATTTAACTCTAACATACAATTAATACTAACATTATACAATAAATAAAACATTATCTACATTAAATACAATTAATTAACTGGTCAATAAACACAATTAATGCACTTATTAAAACACCCCTACATAAGAAATACAAATTATCAAGCATATCGTACAACCAACTTAAACACAATTCCCGTATTAAATGTCACTAATACAAATAATAAAGCATATTATACAAATATTCAAGCCCGAACGAGCAACGGGCCAAATGTGCTCGAGCCCAAACGGGCACGGGCCAAACGGGCTCGAGCCTGAACGGACACGAGCCAACGGGCTCGAGCCCGAACGGACACGAGCTAAACGAAAATTTTGATATCTGTAAATTTATTGTCAAAAAGAACATAATAAACTAAAATACGTGATTTACAGAAAAATTTTATTTCAAGGTACACGCAGCTGCAACACGCGGGGACCCTGCTAGTTAGTTGTAAGAGCCGAACTAATTTTTTTACAAACCAATAAACCTATGTCACATAGTTCTAGGCATACCTATCATTTCTTTATGAAAAACTACATCAAGTTTGATTATCTTAATGCAAGTGCTCTTTGTTTACAAATATATATATTCATGCTTAAAATTTA
>LBNU01031023.1:2640-23841 GCA_014162995.1 Artemisia annua | reverse complement strand
TAATAATAATAATAATAATAATAATAATAATAATAATAATAATAATAATAATAATAATAATAATAATAATAATAATAATAATAATAATAATAATAAATTAACATGTCTCAAGATATCTATGATAAAGTATTTTAGTTTTCTAACATAGATATATGGTGTTACAGATATACTTTATTTCAAATGGAGTGTGTTGTGCTTAACTGCAGCCTTTGCTGATTAAGAGTAATAGAATGCGGTTTTCTGACTTTGTTACGCCTATAAAAGACCTTAGTCCTATGGTCGATTGCATGGTGGTGAAAGCAAGATGTATCTCGATATGCCATTGCCATAATCCATTTTTCGGGACAGCTTGAAAGAACTGGTAAAAGAGTAGGTTTCGTCACATTTTCAGTTATTCAGAAACTAATTTATGGATTCATAAATTTTTCTATGTCTTTCATCTTAATTGTAAATCTACCTTCTTAATAGTAACATAAAACCACTAATTAGTTTTACATAATTTATTTAATAGCATCTCATAATACACGACACCATGAAAGGCCGCTATACTTCCATCTTTTTGTCAACTTCTCCATTCCATTTATACCATTAGATAACACAATGCCTGCCAGCAAAGTTTATAAAGATAAAAGGAAATGTTTAATTGGCAAATATACTAAACCTGGTGCTAGGTCAAAGTGGGTTGGGTTAAACTGGAATTTACTAATTACGGGGCAAGAAATTTAAAGTTGTTTCGTTAACTTAAGTTTTTTTAACAATATTTATAAGCCTTGCTCACCCATCGAACGGGCTATGCTTTGATACTTTGTCAACATGTCCACTTTTCCAGCCATTCTTGACCAACCTTTTTTCATTATAGAAAAATATGTCAACAATAATTATAAGACATGCCCGCCCGATAATTGCATTTCTTACTGTATAACAACCAAAAAAAAAAGGGGCATTTACATAATCCTAAAATCAAAATAATAATAATAATAATAATAATAAATTTTCTAAATTAAATAAAAAAACAAAATAACAATTAAAATGACTAAATTATAAGTCATGCATGTCTCTTTAATAATACATAAATTATAACTGTAAAAGATCACTAATATACGTATATGACTAAATTAAAATGTAAATTACAAGTCATGCCCGCCCATTGGGCGGGCTTAGAAACTAGTATATATATATATATATATATATATATATATATATATATATATATATATATATATATATGTATGTATATAGATAAGTATATGTATATGTATGTATGTATAGGTATAATAGCTAAGAAAAACTACAAAACAAGCCTTAACATATATAAACTAGATACTAAACTAAGCATGTAATCTTGACATGAAAATTAAAAGAGATGTGTACCTTTTTGTCTTCAATAGGCTCTTCTTCAAAGTCTTCAAAACGATTGCATGATCTTGTGGAAGCGGATAGATTACCAAGTATTCCGAAGTACGTTGAATTCATCTCGTTGGTCCCCATTGTCTCATTTGACCAAAGTTGTTTGGTCCGAACATGTTTTGTATTTGACTTGGGTGTATATATGGTGGAATCATTCCCCAAGGATTGAAGTTCCACATTTGATAATTGTTGTAAAAGTTTTGTCTATTTTTGTTTACTCTAGGTTGAGGAGTTTGGACTAGATGCAGACTTATTGGTTTTCTAGGTGGTGGAGTTTTAGACCTTATTTTTGGTTTAAAAGGTTCGGCCTCAGGTTTTAAAGATGATTTATGAAAGCTTTTAACTTCCTCATCACTAGCAATGGGTACTAATCTATCTTTCAAAAGAATGTACTTTGGTTTAGATTTTAATTCACTAGTTTCATCTTCAAATTTGACATTTTTTATTTCATTAGTTGACACTCCGGCTGGGTTATATCCTACGCCGGTTTTGTCTCCGGATATTCTTTGAATGCTAATTAATTTCTTGAGTGATTGACTACTACTTTCAAATTTCTCAAGTTTAGTAATTTCTTCCTTAAGTTGTTCATTCTCATTTTTAACAACTATACATTCTTTACATTCCATAATACTTTCTTTACCTTTTTCTAAGTTGTCTAGTTTAATTTTTAATTCAATTATTTCATCTTTTAAAGTTTATTTTTATCCATGACTTTTTGTCCTAGTTTGCATAATCTACTATATTCGCTATCTAAATCTTTTTCATCTAAAGATAAATTTTCATCAATATAGTATTCGGTTTCGAAACGTACCTCATCGGATGTCTTTGCCATGAGACACTTTTCTTTTCTTGTTGTCTCTTTTTCATCATTGTCACTATCGCTCCATGCTCCTCCTAAAAAAGCCTTGTGGTTTTGACTTCTTGACAATTTCGGACATTCTCCATTAAGATGATTTGGGTCTCCACACTTGAAGCACTTCCTTTCACTTTTGCCATTCTTATCGTCCTTGTTTCTTTGAGGTGTTTTTCTTTCATCATATGGTTGTCTAACGTATCTTCCTCGTCTTTTAAAGAATTTCTTGAAGTCTCTCACGGCCATAGCATACTCTTCGTCGTCGCTTTCGGGTGTTGAGTATTCTTCGTCACTAGAGTCCCTTTTTGCTTTTAATGCAATTGATTTGCTTTGCTCCCTTTTTCCTTTGACCATTTCGGAGTCTTTCTTTATTATCACTTCATACACTTTCAAGTTTCCAATTAGCTCATCAAGTTGTAGAGTTGATAAGTTCTTTAACTCCTCAATAGCCGTCACCTTAGCACGCCACTTCGGATGGAGAGCCCTAAGAAATTTTCTTACAAAATTCTTGCTAGAAAAGTTCTCATCAAGTGCTTTTAGACTTGTGATGATTGTGTTAAATCTAGCAAAAGCATTATCTATTGATTCCTCTTCCGAAATCGTAAATTATTCATATTGTTGTACAAGAAGATCTATTTTATTATCTTTGACTTGACTATTACCTTGGTGAGTGATTAGTAAAGAATTCCAAATTTCTTTTGCGGTATTACACATAAAAATTCTTTTATATTCTTTGCATGGTAACGCATTGTAAATCACCATTTTAGCCTCATTATTTTTAGCAAGTTTCTTTTTCAATTCATCGTTTTGTTTTTCAAAAGGTACAAGTTCATCCCTTTTAGTTCGGGATTATTTTGTATAGGAAGAAAATCACCATTAGTAATAACATGCCAAAAATCTAGATCCTTTGATTTCACATAAGTTTCAAATCGATTTTTCCAATAAAGAAATCCATCACTTTCAAATAGTGGTGGTCTTTGCATAGATTGCCCTTCTAAATATTTTTCCGATTCCATAGATCGATTCAAGTTTTAAAATACAATTTATTTTAAAAATCTTGTTTGACGTGGCTCTTGATACCAATTGTGGAAAACTAGAATGGGGGATTGAATAGTTTTACGTCCTTTTAATTTATAAAAACTTTTCTTTCAAAACTTCGATTCTAATTTATGTGAAATCAACACTTGCACTATATGAACAATTCTATCTAATTAACTTAAGCAAAAATAATGTAAATATAAACGTAATGAAAAGATAGAGTTAGAAAGATCAAACCACAACACAAGGATTTATAGTGGTTCGGCTACGAAGCTCCTCTTCGCCCTACTCCACTCCCCGAGTCACCTACTCGAGAGTTATCTTCACTATGTCAACAAACTCCCTTATGGCGGAGAAACCTTACACACCTTTGCTTATACCGTTTAGCGACACCAAGCAAAATGTCGAGTTCTAATAGTAGCTAGAACCAATCTCACAACTTCTCACAACTAGTCACAACTTCTACACAACACTACTACTCCACTACTTCACTACTATCTCTTCACAACACAACTTCTATCCACCTAAATCTACTTATCACAAGCACTACACAACTTTACAAATGATTTACACAATCTACAAAACTAATCTACAATACTTCTTGATTTGATATTGAAGGAGTATTCTTCTCTTGCACTTTGAATGAGAAGGGATTGAATCACTTGAAACAAAGACTTATAATCTTATGATCAAAGGATTTAGAAAGATGTTTGGAAAGGATTGGAACTGAAAATTTTCGTGCAAAAGGTGAGGAAAAAATGCAGAAGTGAGCCTGTATTTATAGGCAAAGTTCTGACAACAGGAGCGTGCCGGCCCCCTTAAATGGTGGCTGGCCCCCTTAAAATTAAGGGGGCAGCCCACCTGTAACGGCCAGAAAACTTTGTCTTTTCTAGTGAAGGTTTATTTGGTGAAAAACTAACTGATTTTGGTTAAAAATTTGAATTCATATATTTGTTATGAATTAAACATTTTCCTTTAATTACCAAAAGTGTTTTTCAAAAATATATAAGATGGTTATATCATTTTATAAACTTTGTAATGTTTAAATAAAAATCCCTTTGATCATAAAATGTATTAGACATTTGTTTATTCATACATTAAGTGATTTTGTTGAGTTAAATGATATTTGTAACTGAATACTTGTTTACGTATTAATCTTGCGTTTAATGTTTTTACATTTTGTGATCGTCAAAATATAGGGATATCGAAAAATATAAATAACGTTTTTATGCATTATTTATATCAACACATACCATGTACTATGAGGGAAAGCACAACACCTCTACCGACAAAAATAGTACTCCGTACAAGTCAGTGACAAGATCTAAAGAAAAGCCAACGAGGAGTGAGACCTTGAAACTCTAGACCCCCACCAACAGCACCAAAGCAAATATACCAATACTAGGCACCTACAGCCAAAAAAAATAATTATATATATATATATATATATATATATATATATATATATATATATATATATATATATATATATATATATATATATATATATATATATAAAACAAAAACATCCATCACAAACCATTGACCCTAACACCAAGGAGCTGCGGCATATTTCCACATGAGTGATCTACCGTTAGTCAACTTTTATTTTATTTTATTTTATTTTATTTTGAGAAATTCGTTCATTTTAATATATCAAGAAAATGTCACCCATCAGTAACGGTTAGTCACAAGTTCATGAACTTGGGTTGGTAGTTCAGTTACTGAATTAACATTGTCTTTAAATTGCTTAATTTATAACTCTTCATTCTTAGATAAGTTTTACCAGATTAGACGAATACCCGTGCATAGCGACCTTTTATAGTGGTAAATAACTATATTTGCGAACTTGTGATTCTGCAGTGACCTTTGATTTCAGTATGTAAATCATTGCAAGAAAAAAAATTGATGAGCTAAAAACAAAAAATGACAAAATTTTAATGACTAAAAAAAGATTTAAACTATTAACTTAATAATTGATGTTTTCATCATTTTTAATTAAGAATATATGAGTAATTGAACTTTAGTTATTTTTTAAAATTTTAAGTTTTTAAAAGTGCTTTTTATATATAATAGAGATATGCAAACACTATACCACAAAGAAGCATTTCTTGATTTTCATTAAATCAACAGCCAACGATTTATCATTTATGTAGCTTTCTACATTTATGTGTTATTTCAGAAATTTGGAGTATGTTGGGCCAAATGTTGGGTCAAAAATTGTTGGTCAAAACGTTAAGTATAGGCCTACCACTTTTCTCTTTTTTCTTTTCTTGGCATTTTGGCAATTTGGTTCTTTATTCTTATTAGAGAATCTCCTTTTTTTTTTTTTTTTTTTTTTTACTGTAAATATTTAATGTAGAAGGAAAAAGGACTATTTTTGGATTATTATTTTTAATGACATTTGCTAACAATAACTCAATAGATGTTGTTTAAGCATTTTATGTTTACATAACTAGCATTTAATGATTTCCAAACATTTTATACTTAACATCACATATCATGCATTCCATGTTTACATAATTAGCACTAAATGATTTCAAACATTCCATACTTAACATCACGTACATATCATGTTTAAGATGATTAGAAGTGTATAATTATAAAATATATGAATTCGTAAATTGTGTTTTTTATATATGCAAAATGTTTAAACAACACCCACGATGTTGTTGTTAGAAAATCCCTTGTTTTATTCACCAAGAAAAATCTTACCAAAGATATAAATTACATAAAAATATGAAAGAGTAATGTTTATGTTAAGAAAAAAAATCACATAAAAACGTTAGTTTTATTAAACGATTTTTTTACATTTTGTTAATGAAATATATAAAAACGTATGTTAGCTTTCTAAGTGACGACATTTATGTGAATTATATTAGATAACTAGTTTCCTTATACGCATGGACTACTATTGTCATTCTTGTATAGTTATCCATTGTAATGCCTATATAAACCCTCTTAGACTCCACTAAAAGGGTGTGCTTAAGTTGTTTAGTTCATTTCATCAATAAAACTTTTCATTCCTTCCACCCTTTCTCTACTTTCTCTCTATAGAAATTAATCACTCTAATATGTGATATTCAATTCTTTAAATTTGGCATCAGATCCTGGTAACATATTTGGTTGATTTTTGTGGTCAAATCTGTCTTTTTGTTTTATGATCAAACCTAGTTGCAAAAACTGTTATTGGGTCTTTCTGGTCAAAAATTTGAACTGGTTTGTTATTTCGTTGTTTACATTTTTCTACTAGTCTAAATAATCAAACATATTGTATTTCAGTTTTTCTTAAGGTTCTTAATCCGACTCTTGTGGTGATTTCTTGCTTAAAACTGGTTTAGATTCTTCAAAGACAAAAGGTTTAAATGTTTCACGAATTTCGTGGATTTATGTTTTACTTGAGAAAAGATAATGAAATCATTGAAGTGGTATTTGTGTGGCTCAGTCTTCGTGGGCACTAAAAAGTCAGGGGGTTGTGTTTGTGGGATACGGGTGGATAAAATAAAAAGAGGTTGTGTTGGGTATTCGATTATCAACAACAGAAAAGAGATAAGGGGAACTGCACTTAGTTTTTGTTTATATAAAATCAGTGGTATGTTGTTTGAGGAGAGAAAAAGAGTTAGGTAGATGTGGTTTGTGTGTGTGGCTACACAAGGAAAATGAGATTAGGGTTGTTGTGAGCCAAAAAACCAGGGATTATATAACCGTAAGATTATGGTCGATTTTGGGCTTTTTTTTAAAATGGGGCGGGACTTAGCCGAATTTTGGTTAGGTGTTGATTGGACTATCCAAAAATTTGATTAACATTGGTTGTTAAGTCTTAGTTTTTGCTAAATATTAGACTAAGGTTGTAATTGGGTTTCAAACTTTTACGGGGTTGATTAGGCTAGATTGGATATTTTAACAATATTGTGACTTACATGACGGGGTTTTGGTTCTTTATTGCTTATTTGGGATTGAAGTGGCATTTCATAATCCTTTTACTTATTTCATCTTCATTTATTCTCTCATCTCGCACGAAGATGACTTGTTTGGTCAAATATTGATAGTGATTAAGACTTGACCATCTAGTTTTTCTTGTAATTCCTTCTTCCTATACCCATAAGGTAACTATCACTTTAAGGAGTTACCTTGTAGTGCTCGGTATCTCACATAGTTGAGGATAGGCCAAGAGGCTTTGTCCACCTGATACTTTAAGGAATTACGTTGTAGCATTCAATACAGGTTCTTAGTCATAAGTATTATACAAGATTAAGTCACAAGTTTGGGTTACATTACTTCATTCTCAAGTTTGTCATATTGGGTTTCTCCATCAGTGGTCACTACTATTTAGCCGTTGAATTGGTAAAGGGGGTTTTGAATTGAGACTGATTTAAGAGAATAGTAAAATGAGTATTTATCAACATCTCCCCACAGGGCTTTTATGATACTTCCAATTGATGTAGTTTTGGGATTTACACAGATTTATGATGATTGCGAAAGATCGTAACCATCATAGGGGGAGAGATATGTACATCGGGGTTTACAAGTCACGTGATCGAGTTGAATGATTTATGTCGGAGGGACACATGTCTATCGAGGAGAAATGTTCAGTGATTTGTTATATTGGTGTTATCGTTTCGAATTCTGTATGTTTAGTAACTATGAAGTATTCATCACAGTTAGACGATTTAGTTGATATTATGCTCCCCAAATGAACAACCATCATCATCAAGACAACAGACTGTGAAGCTTGAAGAAGTTACAGTTTACAGTCTCTTCTACATTATTTGCTGCGCATGAGAAGACAAAGATTGAAGACAAATGAAGAAAATAGAAGACACTTCTTCAGCATCAAGTTTTGAATCAGAAGGATTGTCGGTTTGGGGGGGGGGGAGCAGTACATTCTATCATATTTTGTTTCTATGTTATTTTGTAACACTTTTCAGAAAACAGAAAATAAGAAGAAGGCATACTAACTGGGGAGGGGGGGGGGATAACCCAACTAGAGATGTGTACAGTGTTCATCTGCAAATAGAAAAGAAGAAAACTGGGGTACATATGAAGAAAAAGGGATACGAAATCATCCCCAGTGTTTGCTGCAATTCAAAGATATTAGTTTTTACTTGTAGGGAATATTGCAAGCAATTCTCGTATGTCATCACTTAGGAGAGAATGTTAGCTTTCCAAGTGACGACATTTACGGGGATTATATTAGATAACTAGTTTGCTTATACACAGGGACTACTATTGTCATTCTTGTATAGTTATCCATTGTAACGCCTATATAAACCCTCTTAGATAGCACTAGGAGGGTGTGCTTGAGTGTGTTTAGTTCATTTAATCAATAAAACTTTTCATTCTCTCTACCATCTCTCTACTTTCTCTCTCTATAAATTAACCATGTTTTATCAATTCCTAAGACCACCCGAACCACAATAATCAATCTAATATGTGATATTCGATCCTTTATGGTGTTAAGTAAAAGTTCAAGAAAAAAATTTTGGACTTAAGTTATCCTTTGTCATTAATCACTTAAGGTATGTATATGAATCTCTAAAACTTGCATAATGATCAAAGAAAGTTTTATCATTCACATTGCATGAAACTCTTGCATCATTTTATAAAATCTTACTTATTTTTATAAATTTTCACAAAAGTTTATTTACTTTCATTTAAACAAATTACCTTCACTTAAATAAAATGTCTAAATCTACATTTGACCAACTAGTTATGAATATTCCTCTTTAGGAATTAATTCAAATGCAATCTTGCATGAAAATGGGGATTAGCCATTTTGAAAATAAGACTAAAGAGGAAGGCATCTGAAGTGTATTTGCATGAAAACCACCATTAACTATTTTAATGCAAGCCTCTTTCTACTTTGTTCTAGCCATTTTCCCATACATCGTACTAGAGATGACATATTCCAAACAAGACATAAATGATCTCTCAGAAAAGGATATATTTTTGCTATGTTTCTGTCCCATGAATTCGTACAGACCCATGATAATCCCATTGTGGATCCATGGAGCTCTGGCCTAGCCTCTTGTTTGCCTATTTAAGCAAGCATTTTGCATAACATTTTCCTCACCCATTGCAAACATTTATCTTGCATATCTCAACACTTTCATACACACACTTCTTTGATTATTATCTTGTTTTAAATTCATCTAAGTGATCTATCATTCCATCAAGGGAAAAACATAAGAAATCACCAAGTCTTTTGTGTTATAGTTTTTAGGGCCCGTTTGGTAGAGGATATTGGAGGGTTTTGAATAAAAGAAATTTCATAACATGTGTTTGGTTCATATTTCATTCCTTGACAAGTTGTAGGGTCCCACTCTTCAATCATAGATCTCATACCAGACCAAGTAGCAAGGATTCGTGAAATAATACAGAGTTTTTTTGAAGGGTCCCACCTGTGTATTAAGATCAACCACAAAATCTCTTTTTAATTTATTTTTTTTATCTCTTTTATTATTAATAAATAATAATTTAACATATAATATTAGTTTATAAATTATATATACCACACATTTTCTCTCTCCTACTTTTTTTCAAAACTTTCCCAAATCCAAATCCAATTCCAATTCCACTTACGAACCAAACGGTCCCTTAGTTTTGTACTTACAACCTTGTTGTGATATTATACTTCACCACTATATTTCAAAGTTTATAGACACCAACATACACCAAATATAGAGAGTTATGTTAGTATTTTAGTCATCAAAATACATAAAGAGGAGCTTCGTTTGATTAATCTTTTACTTTCTTGTCTTGTATTTACTTTTACTTATTATCTTTTCTTGAGTTCTCAATAAGTTTCGTAACTAAAAGTTTAAAAGGATAAAACTATTCAACACCCTTTTAGTTTTCTACACCTTATAAGTTGATTGCTATAAAATAATGCACTTAAAAAGTAATTTTTGAAACCATATTTGATTTAGTGAACTACATTTCTGTAGCCATAAAATTGTTTTAATACAACAACAACAATACACAATCTCGTCTAAACAAGATATGGGAGAATGAGATATAAAATTTCTGTAACATTTTTCTTATTTAATCTTTCATGAAAACCAGAACCTTATTCTATTAGGCTAAGGGTAGCAAGAGAGCCCGACAACCAACTTTACTACCAACTTAGTTGATTAAGACAACCAATTTCACTATCAAATATACCCCACTTGAATACAAATATACCCCACAAATACCAAAATATCACACACACACACACATAAAAAAATAAAAAAAATAAAAAATAATAACAAAAAGACTCACTTGTCTACACGACCGTGTTTTCTCATTTTTGCATGAAGACGCGTCGAAGTTGGGTGTGTGTAATAGCAAAGCACGGGTCTTGCCTTTGCCACGGAAGCAAAGCAACACGTCTTGCAATGCTTGTTACGGGTACTTTTAGTTTAGGTTTTTTTTTTTTTTTTTTTTTTTTTTTTTTTTTTTTAAAATTCTTTACCAATTGACAATCGTTACCACACAGAAATTGATAAGACTGGTTAATTATATTACTATTTCTGTTAACAATAATACCAAAAAAGAAAAATAACACAAACATTCATATAATATAAAGCCAGTAGAAAAGCCAACGACAATGATTTCAGTTTGATAGTTGTTTTGTACATGTTCATTTGTTTTTGTTAATTTACAGATCTCATTAACATTTATCTCTCATTAAGTGGAGACATTGGTGTGTTTGGCAAAAATAGCAGTAACAGTGAGCATTAGCAGTAAGCAGAAACAGTAGTAGTGAGTAGTAGCTGTAATAATAATGTGTAAAACAACTCCTAAATGCTCAACGGTCCTAAATATTACTTCATTGAGCGTTGAAAAATAAGCATTCTAAAAAAGTAAATAAAGCTACTTGTTGCTTGTGAAACAAGCATTAAAGATCACAACGTTTAACGCTCAGTGCTCACCGCTCCTAAATAACATAAATGATGTTCAAAATTAGTCCCTCGACCATGGTAATCACAAATATATCCTCTAGAATTTCTCTATACTATTCTCTCAGTCTCTAAAAGATTATCCGCAAACAAAAAATGAACGAATTATAATATGTGTAATTACCCAATAAATAAAAGTTTTGAGTGCTAAAATGTCATTTATGCTCTCACACTTTATCAAGAACTTAAAATAACCATTTAATGCAAGTTTGATTACAATGACAAAACAGAAAAAAATGATCATAATTAATATCTATAAATAAAAACTAAACATTTTTTTTTTTTTTAATTACAAACATAAGTCGTTAGGTGGATAGTATTTTTAGACGGATGAAGTATAAAAACATAGCTCAAATTGTCAAGTGTATCAAAGAGACGTTGGCACATAAATTTAGACATGCTTTTAAGTCTCTCTATCTATCGAATGCATATAAATTTGAACAACCATTGTCATGTACATATCAGTATGATCATGTTATAAGCCGGTTACAAGTTTTTATGGATTTCTACATAAAAGAATTATATAGCTATTACTCGAGTGAGAGTGAGTGAAACTTGTACGCAATAAAACGTAAGTAAATCACATACGCATCATCATATAGTTATTTGGCCCCATTAACAGTATCTCGTATTATGATCCTGCATCTTTCGCAATATAAGTTTTTAGTAACCAAGTTTCATTTATAACATGGTGATAATGCCTGCAGCTTATTATTAGGCAATAAATGTCCTATCGTGTTTTATTTATTGATAAGCAAAATACGATGACGAAAAGAAATACTTATATAGAATTGATTTAGCAATGATATTTGACTTTCTTAAAGAATAGTTATCTATATCTATACTACATATATCTATATCTATACTACATATAAAGAGAAAATGGTCGAATCTTGAAAAGTGAAATCTTGAAAGTCAAGGGTGAGAGAAAATGAATTGTGTAATTAATACTCTTATTAAAACACTCCATAACTTAAAAGTACAATAATTTATTCACATTATACAACCAATTATAAAGAGAAAATGGTCAAACCTTGAAAAGTGAAATCTTGAAAGTCAAAGGTGAGAGAAAATGAATTGTGTAATTAATACTCTTATTAAAACACCCCATAACTTAAAAGTACAATAATTTATTCACATTGTACAACCAATTAAAAACATGTATATCAAATTAAAAAACAATCAATTAAAACACCCCTTATTAAAAAGTACAATAAAATATTCACAATATACAATTTAAACAAACTACAACATAATATAAAATATAAAATAATTAAACACACTAATTAATGTTATTTTTAAAACACCCTAAAATGAAAAGTATATGTTATTATAAACATTATACAAATTAATAAAACACACAAAACTTCATACAAGCTAACAAGTTGATGCTGCATATAGTTTTGAAAGCTGGACCGGACCAACAGGTTCAACTGGGAAAAACATATAGTTTTGAATACAAGGACTAATACACGACGGGTTCAGTTATTAAAAGCATGACTCTGTTTAAATTTATCCGTTTTTCGACCAGAACGGTTCAACCGGGTTTCAAAACATTATGTTTAATCTCCAAATCTTCAAACTTTTATTAGAGGTGACAAAACGGGCGGGCACGGGCTAAAATGGCACGGGCTAAAACGGGCACGGGCTAAACGGACAAATTATAAATCGGGCCAAACGGGCACGGGCTAAAACGAGCAAATTATAATTCAACTATTAAAAACATTCCGAACAGTCCTAAAAACCCCTTTAATTCATCTTGTAAAAAAAATCCAGCATCTAAGTCTTAACTATATTTAATTATTTTTTCTGAAAAAAAAAAAAAAAATCTGACTGCAAATTTGAGAAAATCTGCTGGGACAAATGAATAAAAATGCAACTAATTAAATATATCTATCAATTAATTAGATTATTAAATAATTATGCATAAAATAGTTAATAAATGAGATAAATTAAAATTAAAATAGTTGGAATGTTTTATAGTTACCAGTGACAAGTGAATTGGTCGGAAAAAAAAATGAGAGTAATTGCTTGGACGTTGAATTGTGTGATTCGAAAGCGCCCGGTTATATTAACACTATGTGCCCATTAGCCCATCTAATAATATCTGTTTTTATCTTTTGCTCGTAAGAGCCCATCAAATAAATGCAAGGGGGCAAAAAACGCCCCAAACTTTTAAAAAAGTGTCAAAAATCGCCCAAATATTACAAATTGGGCAAGATTTGCCACCCCTAACTTTTATTATTTTTCATTTATAACCCATAAACTTTCTTTTATCACTAAACGATCTGTCGCTATAAATCTCATTGCTATGCACGGGTACTCGTCTAGTATAACATAAAAAGAAAACTTGTTCTGTGGAAATAGCACTTTTGTTTTGAATAAAGGATACACAAACATATAACTTGATTTCTATAAGGGAGGTGATGTGTACACATATTTTTTTACTTCATGCACATAAAATTTGTTTGTATGATCCTAATGGTCCCACACTCCTCTCACTATATTTTATGTGTATGAAGTAAATTCATATGTGTACATATCACCTCCCTATAAGCATATATTATTGTTGTAATTTGTAAGTAATAAAATGTTAGATTAAAAAATAGTGAAAACTCACTTTAAGATCTCTATGTTTTTTATCTGTATAGATATTTCGATCCAATCAATAATTCAAATTCACCCATCGTATGGTAGCTTGAACTCACAATTATTAGTTGGGTTACCTAAATTCCGTTGTCTGGTGAACTAAAAGCATATTAGTCTTACGATCTCAACTCTACGAATATGGGAACAATTCATATAACGAACTTGATCTAGTAATAGTAATAATTACAAAAAAAAAAAAAAAATAAATAAATAAAATAAAATAAAAAAAAGTTACTTAATTGTTTCTAGATTTTCCAGTTATATTCATGCAATAATATATCTTGAAATATCTAATTTGGTTAAAAGTTAATTCCCCAAAAATTCTTGCATTAGCTTGCAAGCTACGGCCCCTGCCCCTTGCCACTATCCCTTTTCTTTAGTCTTTGACTTATATGTCTCCTAATTTCCATAACTTCGTCATGTTTTAATCTCAAAATGATTTTGATGCTTTTCTACCACGTAATCTGTAAGTAAAGCATCACAAATATTACACTAAGAAGATGGATTTTCTTGACTTTAAGTCACTCGATAAGATAAGGGCGATAAGCGCTTGCATCTTTCTAGTAAGTACGTATTTGAGATGATTGATTTAACTATTATATGCGTTCATACAAAGCATACATTTTCTTAAAATGGGTTTGGATAAAATGTAGTTGTTTCTTAATATATACTTGGGTACAATGTTAACACGGGTGCTTTATTATCTTGAAACGAAAAAAGAAAAAAAAAATTGAGCGACTAATTGTATTATAAGCAACCTATCGATCGATAGGTGACATGAATTACAAAGTTACACAATGAATGCCAAAGCGTTAAAAAACCAATCAATCCAACTAAGGAACGAATTCTTGGTGTTAAAGAAAACCATGTAAAAGAAACTAGTTTAGTGTCGCTGAAGATGATCTTCATTTTTTATTTTATTTTTTTAGAAAAGCAACAATTTATAAAAGAACCCTCAAAAGAGAAAACAAAATACAATACACGACATCTCTCATCAATTAAACAAGCTAATTAATAGAGAGAGACCCGACGAAAATAAAAGGAGAAAACAAACCAAATGGTCCTAACTGATCCAAACCATGATTACACTAACACAAATGGAACTAAACACTCCAGACCACACATACATGAAATATTCCAACTGATGCAAACCTTGCAGACACTGCAACTCGTAACACCACTGATGCATTAAGTCCCACATAGCCACTTAATAAAACACTAACTCAATACTGTTGCAACCTTAAACTTCAAAACTGAACCAATTCATTTGTAACTGTAATACTAGCAGGTTCTAAAAAAAAAAAANAAAAAAAAAAAAAAAGATATGTAATTAATACATGCAGCACAGTACACTACAAAAAAATAGTTTAATCTCCACACTTTTTTTTCACACTTCTAAAAAGTATGTAAAATTTTACTAATTTATTAACACTTAATAGTGTGTAAAATTTGGTTACATTAATAAGTGTGAGAAAAATTGTAAAACAATAGATTTTTCACACTTATAGTTGTCTAAAAAAAAGTTCACACTTTTATGTGTGAAGAATTATAAGATTTCTCCACACTTCCAAGTATGGAGGTTATTTGTAACACCAAAATTCCCCACACTTTGAGGAAGTGTTGAGAATTTGGGCCTCCACACTTTATGGAAGTGTGGAAAATTTGGATCCACACCTATAAGTGTGAACATTTGTTAGATTTCTCCACACTTAAAAGTGTGAACTTTTTTTTGACACATGAAAATTTTATTATTTTACATTTTTTTTCCACATTTATTAATGTAACCATTTTTTAATACATTATTAAGTGTTAATAAATCAATAAAATTTTACACACTTTTTAAAAGTGTGGAGATTGAACCAATTTTTTGTAGTGGTAACATGTAGAATGTACGAACCATAAAGCAGCACACTAATAGTATGAAGTGTAACTTTTATAGAACTTTTCTAATTTATACAAATTTGTGGATACAAGTAATTTGTGTACTTTGTGGAATGCAATTTTAGGCTTGTAGACTGCCTTGCTCTCAAGTAAAGCATAAAATAACTCGACATCCTTTATTCTTTCATCTCTCTTTTTCTTTATTGGTAATACTTGTTCTTTTGACATTTCCATATGGTTTCTACTTTCTACCCGATATAATTGGAAGAAAAAAAAATATTCATAAGAGAGAAAGGACACATATTTATTACTCGTATATTGCTTTTATTTCATTGAAGTATACCCTTCTATTTACTTATACAATATTTGGGTAAAAGCCATAAAATACCATCGTACTTTCAAAAATGTCCCAACTTGACCAATTTACTTTTTTATTGCGGACTTTACCAATGAACTTTCAAATTTTTAGCCGACTTGAATCAAATTTAGCTAAAAATTTGGTTCAAGTCGGCTAAAAATTTGAAAGTTCATTGATAAAGTCGGCTAAAAATTTGAAAGTTCATTGGTAAAGTCCGCAATAAAAAAAATAAATTTGTCAAGTTGGGACATTTTTGAAAGTACGATGGTATTTTATGGCTTTTACCCTACAATATTTATGTATTGAGCATTTTGAAGTGTGATAAAAACATTATGTATAGTACTAATGATGAAACTTTATGTAGAAAATTAACCATTAGTCTATACTCTATAAGACAAATGATATTTACTATTTTGACCAAAAAGTAACTACTGGGTACTTTAAGCTCTGATAAAAGTTAAGAGAGGTTAATCGTCGACTTGGTACCAGACAAAAACGTGAAATAATAAACTAAAAACCGACATATTAATTTCGGTTCGTTATTGATTGCCCAAAGCCCCAAACTAACTTGTGAATATAATACAAACTTTAGCATGTTTGAAGCTGGAAACAGTAAAGATGAAAATAAGAGTAAATTACACAACTGATTGTGTGATTGGCTTAAAATACAGAATTCTTGCGCCAATACCATTTATGGATATGGTCACCAAAATATCAACGAATAACTCGATATATACGACCAAATCACAAGGATCATGATGATAGTAAGAAACTAAATATAACACATGGCACATGATGATTTAGATAAATTTAGTTGCAAGCCTAAACGACGATAAATTAATGACATAATACCCGTGCGATGCAGTGATACAAATATGATCAAACTTTTTTGACGACTAACGATTTTGGTTTTCTTGCACCAAATTTTGGATTATGTAGCTGCTACATTCTTTTTGAGTATATGACTCCCCTTTAGTTTTCTAAAATGCATATGATCTTGTGAATTTGTTACCCCTCCTTATCAGTATAGTCGTATTATCCCATCCACAAAAGATTGAGACGAGCTTGTTTGTTTAGTTTTTTTTATTAAGTCATGTTAAATTAAAGTGTCTGTCTGTATTACTGTATATATGTTGTCTGTTTGTAGATGAATAAATAGTTGTTTGTTTTGTGTTCTGAATAAAGTGTCTGAATTAAAAAAAAATATATATATATAAAAAAAAAATAAAAAATTGTTATACCCTTTTATTTAAAATAATTGTTGAATTACAAGTTAAGAAGTGGAGGGTAAATATGTAAAATAAGGATAAAAGAGGATAAAAAGTGATGACTTAATATTGAGACCCTCACTTCCATTGCTTTTTCTAGAATGTCATCCATTTAAATTAAGCATCAAACAAACACTCAATTAATGAATTAATAAATTTACCGATTTATGAATTAAGAGTCTTTAAGTCATTATCAAACACTACCGGAGTGTCAATACAATGTACATGTGATTTTACGAGATTTTTACCATATTTAAATTCAGAAAAAATTACAAGGATGGTCCTTGTGGTTTACTCATATTGCATGTTTAGTCCCTAACTCATTTTAATTACACTAGAGACACCTATTTTTGAAACTTGTCACTCATTTAGTCCCTAATTTGGATGGGCCGTTAGTTTATCCGTTAAGTTATTTGCCCGTTAGTCCCTCCGTTAACAATTTTTGCACCGTTAGTCCTCATTTTCTAAAAAAAGTCCTCATTTTTTGCACCGTTAGTCCCTCCGTTAATATTTTGCACCGTTGTCAATCTTTTTACGTTTTCGTCTGTTTTTTTAACGTTTTCGTCCATTTTTTTACGTTTTTGTCAATCTTTTTATGTTTTCGTCCATTTTTTTACGTTCTCGTTCGTTTTTTAATGTTTACGTCCATTTTTTTACGTTTTCGTCGCTTGTTTACGTTTTCGTCTGTTTTCTTATGTTTTTATCCGTTTTCGCCCCTTTTTTTTTTACGTTTTCGCTTATTTTTTTGTGATTAGGTAAGTATACTAAAAGAAAATTTGACATTTGATAAAAATGTTTCAGTGTCGATTTTAAATCATGATTTTGACCCCTTTCTGATCTGAATTATCAAAAGTGTAAAACACGAAAGTTGTCAGGAATGATGTTTTACATCAAGACTCGCGAGATTTTAACCAGAAAATGCAAAAAAAGGGTTGTTTACTATCAAAACTTAAGCCGTTTTTTTACCGAATTCATAACTTATAAACTTATAAACTCTTATAAATTTTGTACTTGTATAAATCATAAAACCTATTTGAATAAACGGNGATAAAAACGTGAGAAAAACATACGAAAACGTAAAGATGTTCATATAGTTTTCTCCTCTAAAACATATACAATGGCCGGTGAGCCCGATTTGATATATAACGAACGAAAACGGCTTAAGTTTTGGTAGTAAACATCACTTGTTTTGCATTTCAGGTTAAAATCTCGTAAGTCTTGACGTAAAACATCATTCCGGACAACTTTCATGTTTTACACTTTTGATGATTTGGACCAGAAAGGGGTCAAAATCGTGATTTAAAATCGATACAAAAAACATTTTTATCAAATGTCAAGTTTTCTTTTAATATACTTACCTAATCATAAAAAAACGGGCGAAAACGTAAAAAAATGGCAAAAATGGATAAAACATAAGAAAACAGACGAAAACGTAAAAAGGCGGACGAAAACGTAAAAAATGGACAAAAACGTTAAAAACGGACGAGAATGTAAAAAAATGGACGAAAACGTAAAAAGATTGACAAAAACGTAAAAAAAGTGACGAAAGCGTTAAAAAAACAGGCGAGAACGTTAAAAAACGGACGAAAACGTAAAAAGATCGTCAACGGTGCAAAATATTAACGGAAGGACTAACGGTGCAAAAAATGATGACTTTTTTGAAAATGAGGACTAACGGTGCAAAAAATATTAACGGGTCATTTAATACTTAGGTACCGTTTGGTAAGCAAGTTTTGATTAGGTTTTGGTTTTGGTTTTAAAATTTTGTAGTTTGGTTGGCAGGTTTGGAATTCAAATACTCTAACGGGCCCGCTAAAACCCAAAAACATAAAGCATGATGGGTTTTAGGGGCCGTTTGGTTCGTAGGTGGGTTTAGGATTAAGATTTGGATATGGATTATGATTTGGATTTGGATTAGGATTTTGATTTGATGTATGAGAGAGAAAAAAAATTAAAATATATATTTAGGTAAATAAATAATCATTTTTATAATTTAATCTACAATTTTTAATATTTAAAGAGGAGAGAGATAGAGAGATAAAAAAAGATGGGCCCACACATTTTATAAAACCCTCAAGGGAGTTATCTTTTGAGAAACCCCTTATATTTGGGCATCATGCCCAAATCCTAAACCTACATATCTCAAACAAACACTTATTTAATGTCACATCAATACAAAACCCAAGCCAAAGTAGGCAACCAAACGCCCCCTTAGTTATCATATTCTCTTTCTCTACACTCTATTTAATTTTTCTCTCTTTCTTTCTCGATCACATAAATCTAAACATATTTTAAAATAATGTTTTAACTTTTCATTTTATTATAAAATCTATTAAATAGATATATTTCTCTCCTCAAATTCTAAACTAAATCCAAATCCTAAACAGGGACGGAGCCAGGAATTATAGATAAGGGGGGCCGAACATTTTTTTTGAACCAACAAAGTAAAATAAAATTCTATCTAGAAACATACCTTATTAAAAGATGGACTTCATTAAAGATTAGAACAAAGGCCGCAGCCAATACAAAAGTACTTTCGCCTAGCAACGTTAAACACTAACAAAAGCGCTATACACCATCAGTAGCTACATATGCTAGCGAAATCTTGAAACCATTCTACATCACTAGTTAGCAACATCACCAAAAGAAACTAACAAAAGAGCTGTACTAGTAGCTAGCGAAACATTCCAAAATAAAAGCACATAACTTGATCACAAATGCCATTGTGTTTCATCATCAGGAACTTGTGAACGCTCGACTTGCACCTGCAAATAAACAATAAAATCAGTTAAACAACTAACTCATAAGCTATATATAGGTAAACCAAAAAATAGAGATTAAATATGAGAAGGGTACCTTGGGGATTTCAAAAAGGACACGTCTTTTTTTATTAGAATTGAAAGCATCTATTATCATATCTGTTAGGACCTAAGTTTATCAACATTTAATCAAGTCTCGGTTATTTCAGTATTTGTAATAGGTTGCTAGAATATTTAACTTATCATGTAAACGTGTAAAGTCCATTACACGTCCAATGGGCCTTAAGCCCACACGTTTAAGAAAGGAAGGAATAGGGAAGTGTTGCTCTAGCTCCTCTCCTATAAATAGGACTCTCATGTAATCCTATTTCTTGTTGGTTATTTCATTTACATAAGGAAACTCTTGCACTTTTATTCTTCATATTTGATCTAATCAACCAAACTCTATTTCTCATCTTATTTCTATCAAATCAATACTTGTGTTTACAATATGGTGACCTAACAAGTGGTATCAATCGCTAGAAGAAGGTGTAATCTTTGTTTTTGTTGCTAACGAACCATAAACACCTTTTTTACTCGTTATTTTTTTGATAAAGCTTGTTACTTTCTTGTTTGTTTCGTGTTTTTATCACATCTTTTTCATCAAAACTTGTGCTACAAACTCAAACAACCAACAAAGTTTCAAAATTTCTCAAAAAAATTTTAGATTCGTACTTTTGTACAATTTTTTGAAAATTTTCAAATTTTTGAAAAGTTGTTAAAGTGTGCAACTTTCTTTAAGATTTCATCATTTTAAGGTTAGTTGTACAAGAATCTTGGATTAAAAACGTGTTTTTGGCTTGCTTTTTACAAAAACAAAAATTTGCCTAGTTTTGACAAGTTTTCGAAATCCTTAGACCCTAAACTTTTGAGATCTTTGCTCTTTGCTCCTAAGGTGTTTCCGTTGCTTACTCAGTGCTTTTCTCACTTGTATAAGAAAGAAAACACTTCGACTCGTTGGATATTTTCGAGCTTGTATAATCTCGATAATTGTTGCAATATTTTC
>LBNU01031022.1:0-10470 GCA_014162995.1 Artemisia annua | reverse complement strand
AAAGGACCATAAATAAAGTTTTCCATTTTAAAACACCCGGGGACCAAATCTGACAAGTTTAGAAACTCCAGGGACCAAAATTGTAAATCCTCAAAACTTTTCCAATTCTTTACCAAAGGACAAAATATGACAACTTATGATTTCAAAAGGACCTTTGGTGATAATTTTCCATATTTTGAATGATCAGGGACTAGTTTTGACATTTTATGAAAGTTGGGGGACTGAAACTGCCAATTTTGTAAACTTTGTACGTTTTTCATCTGTTTTTACTCATTTTGCATCTAAAACATATAAAACACAATTTTGAAATATTTTCAGTATTTTGATACATTTCTGAGTGTTTTTGTATGTTTTGCAGTTCAGATTTTGCCAAAAATGATGAGTGTTTGAGCACTCATCACCATTAATAGTGATGGTTCATCGTCTTCTAAGATAAGGTTTGATTGTTCCTGGTTTGTTGATGGTTTTCTACACTCATTTCTTACATGACCTAATTTTCCACAGTTGTAGCATGTTACCTTACTCTTATCCCATGTTGGTTTATTATTATTATACTTATCTCTATTGGATGAGTTTTCGCCATTCGAGTTGTTTCTATTTCCCTTATTCTGCCAGTTTCCTCGTGAGTGGTTTGGTCTACCACCACGTTATAAAAACGTTTTCCTTTCTTAGAGTGTTCGCCTTGTGCAAATAACAAATTATCCTGGCTTTCTACTTGTCCTCCCTTTCGGAGTTTAATTCTTTCCTCGAATGCCTTAAGTCTTCCAGCGATCTCATCTAATGTAATTTTATCAAGATCGTTTGTCTGTTCTATGGATGCTACAATTTGAATGAACCTATCTGGTGTGGAGTCTAATAGTTTTCGTACTAATAGTGATTCATCCAAAGTCTTTCCTAATTCAGTTGCCTTCGTGGCATAGCCATTCAATTTGGCTGTAAATGCATCCACACTTTCATCCTCCTTCATTTGAAGAGTCTGAAATCCAATCATCAATGATTGTAGGCGTGCTTGTTGCACCCTTTCTTCTCCAACGTGTCTCATTTTCAATGATTCCCACAATTCTTTTGCAATTTTGCAACTAGCTACTTGTAAGATTACATCTTCTGTCAATGCTTGATATAAGAGGGCAAGTGTTGCCTTGTCCTTCTTATTGTCTACTTGCGTATCTTCCTTAGGTTCTATAGTTTCCCATAATCCACGTGCCTCTAAGATGACCTTAATTTGGATAGCCCATACCGTATAGTTTGTGGTTTTAAGTTTGGGGCATTGATATTGTGCAAAGGGTGTTATGGGTTTCACTACGTTGTTACAGGTTCCCTCATTGTCACCAGGCATCTTGGAAGTGTTTATAATCTTCACTTTCTATTCGTGTAGGAATTCTAACTTGTGTGGTATCACTTAATACTACGGGAACAATAGATAGTTTTCGGGAAATCCTAATAAGTACTATGGACTTCTAATAGTATAAACTATATATCTATACTATAAATTATGAAATGAAATCCAAAAGTTTGAGATTTTTATTGTGACCTTGTGTGTTTGTCACACGCGTATTTCCTTCTTGTCGGTACTAGAATATACCACTATGCTTTCCTTTTCCTTCGGATTTCCACAAGTTTGTACCACGTTGTTCTCCTTTTGGTGTCGAATTGAAAAAAAAACACAACGAGTCCTAGTTTTGCCTCGGTCTTTTATTCAAACACAAAGTAATCCTTAGATTTTCCTTTGTACGCAACAAGTTTATGTCCTTGTTGTCTCGTTTCCACCAAATCGAATAGGTTTCTCAACCCTAAGATACCCTCGGTATCTATCAAAAGAAACAAGCGAGGTGCTTGTGTTCTTTCCTACCACTCGTTGGTAGTATGCCAACAAGTAAATCCTTGTTGCTCCTTCGTTGCTTGCCCAACAATCTACAATATTCCTTTTTTTTTATTCCACACCGCGTCTAATATTATATATGTCACTCCAAAACAATCCTCGATTGTTTTCTTCTACTCGGTATACCTTCTTCTCCAAGCAACGGTTTTCTTTTTCTTTTCAAAATGTACGTATTCCTTTTTTTCTTTCTCCTTTGTCCGCAACAAAGAGACTTATTGTTTTGTTGTATGATAAGTGAAAGCCAACAAACGAAACAAAGAACTTTGTTCAATTTGTCGCGTTCAGATTCAAGCCAACACAAACAATTGAGTCACCACTTCGTTTGGTGTCTCTTCGTATGCAATTTCTACACAAGTACGGTCGTGCACTACTTTCCTCGCGTCTAAGTTATCTAGGCAACGTCTTGATAGATATACATTGCGTATTTTTGGATCCTGAAAACGACTTTCAGTGGTTTTTCCTTTGGTTTTTGAAACAAATGTCTCGTTAAGGTTTAGTTTTTTTTTTTTGAAAATGTGTAACGAAAACTTTCTATGGTTTGTGAAAGTTAACGAAAGGTTTTCTGGGTTTCAGGGTGTTAGCGAAATTTTTTTTTGTTTCTGGATTTTGTAACGAGATATGTAAGTGGCTCTTGATGCCAAATGTTGGTCCCAAAGTGTTTGTAAGAGAGATTTAGTAAATGAAATTGCAAATATAAAACTAGATAACTTGTATAATCTTTCCAACTAGATTTTCGTTACAGAATATTGAGTATATATACTACACGAATGGTTGTGTTCAAACCATTGCAACGTTTCACAAAGGTTGCGTTTGGTTCTGTTTGTTCGAACAGGTACAAGCCAAACAACACACCTTTTCGGTTAATAACTAACTTCTGGAAATAACTAACTAATAACTACCATAACTAACATAACCGCTATTCGGTTATTATCTTTATAACGTGCAACTTTGGTCCTTGAAGTTTCTGTGTATTCGAATGTAAGCAATGTATCGAGATTATATGCTCACATAACAACTATACGAGAGAATAGGTTGAGGTGGCTTGCGTAGAAACATGTTTATCAATTCAGAAGTAGAACGATAAAGCCTATCATAACTTCTAAACATATAATAAGAAGCAATTCAAAACATAATTGCAGACTAAAATCAACATCAAGATAAAAAAACATATACTACAACTACCACTGATTTTAACATTAAAATATTATGTTGCAAAGGAGGAGCAACCAATCAGAGTATCAATATGATCCTATCAAGAGTACTCTCAATAGGTCCGTGATTTAAAAATACGGAAGCATGGACTTAACGGCCAACAAAGCAACCACATAATTAAGCTAACGATAACTACAACAGCATAAGTTATCTACATGTATTAAAGTATAACTACCGCTCATAGCAGAACCTGCTAAAAACATAACATATTGCAACTGACATGCAATGGATATACTACTACACGAATGATTTAAAACTTGATTCCACCTTAACTTGCACTTAGTCAGGAGATAGTCATTCAAATGCAGAGGAAGGGCAACCAAGCAAAATGTAAAAGAGATTTAGCTCTAAAAGCAATAAGTATCAGCATGCAACAATAATCTACAAGTTACATGTCAATATGCAGAATAGCTGATTAAAAGAAACCAGCAGCAGGAACACCACTCATCCTCTCCATCCGTCCCATATGGTTCTTGATAATCTCCATTATACCTTCACAGTATGCAGCCTCTTCTTTATCTTCAAAATCAGCATCAACAGTCTTCCAAAACCTACCATACTCATCTTCCGGAAGATCATCTCTCTCACATACATAAAAAGTTACACCCTTCATCACATACCCTGAAACCGGTAACTCCAACAAAGGGATATAACACCTACTCACCCTAATACCAACTTCCAGTCTCTTATAAATTGATTCAGAAGATGAAGTTAGGTCGTTCCTCATCTCAGTCACTTTAACCCCACTAAGAGAGACCTTCCACCTTTTATCGCAATCCATAATCGAAATCTTTTCCAGAGATGGGATATCTTTGATACAGATCAATAACATAAGATGCCTCATCATTGATGTCGCCAAACATAACGCTACATCAATATGTTTTATATATTCTCCTTCTTCTTCTTGTCCGTGACCATTTGCCTTAACATATAATTCCTTGTTACTGTAAATGGAATTTGGTGACAGAAATATAAATGAATCAAGTTTGCCTCCAAACTTAATCTTCCACTTGAACAAAGGACAATCAACACAGGAATCCGGAATTTGAATACATAAAGACTTCAATCCTCCAAAAATACTCAAAGACTGAATCAAAGGCAAAACGGAATCGAATGAAATATCAGGTTTAGTGATGAAGGATATGGCATCGACTTGACGGATAATCCGGTAAAAACGTTTGGAAACAAGTTTGCAAGGGCATAAGGCTTTCAAATCGACTAATTTTCTGAAAATTTGGAGAACTACGTCGTCTGGCAGAGCATCGAATGAAGAAGAATCGTCTTCTACGTGAGATTTCTCGAAGTTCTTCAAGATCCGATATCAATGGCTGGTTACCACTATTAGTACAATGTTGATGTAGCTTCACATGAACCACAAGCGCGCTTATACTGTACCAAAAAATAGTAGGAGATGAATGATCGGATAAAACTTGTTATTCATTGTTAAATTATTTAAACTATAGTATAATATAGAGTATTTTGTAGTGTATCAATTAGTGTCACACTGTCGTCGTCTGAGATAAAAACAACCTTCATACAATGTAATCTTATAAAAGTATAATCAAAACAGGTGGTTGCTTAATTGCTTGTTCATAACATACATTGAAATTGCATGAGCATATCATATGCTTGAATGATGGAAGACTGTGATTAGTCATTACAACATTCACACTACACAATCGATACAGTAATATTAACTCAGCAGATTTATAAGCTTTAAATAAACAAAATATTGCTGAGATGGTCCGTACTATTTTATAAAGATTTACCTAACACTACTACAAAAAGGGTCGTGTATTCTTATGGACCATTTATCAAAAACACGCGTTAAATCGACAAAATAAATTTGTAATGGTTTTTTCAACAAAACATATACGGCGTTTGTGATATAGGATCCTAATCACACAAATACAATAATACAACATACATTTAATAACAAGTGAACATTCAGATTATATTGACTACGAAATCAAATACTAATACAATTTGGCAGAACAAAGGCTAGGTTTTATAAACTATAATAACAGTTGAAGTCTTTTATAAACTTGATACACACATATATTCTTGAAGCATAAAAATACAATTACAATAACAACAACATGCAGGGGAACATATGCAATCAATAAAAAAAAAAGTTTTAGGAGGTGGGGAAAACAAACCTCCGGTCAACTTCGAATCGATAAAAGAAGATACGCGTCTATGGTTTTAAGGGTTTTTGTCTACTTTTGTGTTTGTGCGCCAAGGAAAGAGTTTGGTTTTGTTAAAAAAACTGAGGGTCGGTTTAGTTTGGGCTAGTAGGGTCAATAATTTTATTTTATTATTTGTATAGGATGTAAAATAGTATGTTGTCTAACTTAGGTTCGGATCGATTCGATTGTCCGAACTCGAATTGAGTGAATCCAACCTGAATTGATCCGAACCTCGTTAACCGAAATCTAAATAGGGTCGGGTTTTGGTGATATATTTTTAGTCTTAATCCGACTTGACCCTATCCTAATTGACCTGAACCACACCAGGGTATTATTGTAATTTTCTTATCCTTACATTTTCCCTTTTTCTGAAAACAAAATTATTTTCGACTTATCGAGCATCTTCAATTAACTTGGTCTTTTTTTAGGGCGTTCGTCCAAGTTTTGGTTTAGTAGAGTTATACGGTTTGGGTTATTTGAGTTTTTATTATCAATCCATCCAAAATCAACCCGAAAGTACCTAATCCAAACCATTTGAATAAGAACTCGGTTTATTAGGCGGGGTTCTCGTTTAACCATATAAGAGAAAATTCAAAAGTTGATTTAGTTTATTCGAATACTCAAATAATACAAATTTATACCATTTTATTTGTTTACTAGTTATAATGCCCGCGCACGCGCGGGATTTTTTATATTTTTTTATTAATGTATTTTTATGTATTAAAAAACAAAATAGAGTAATTTAATCTTTGATTTGTTTTGTTTTGATTTTTCGTTTTGTTTTATTTATTTTTAGATCATTGTTTTCTATTTTTCCTAATCATGATGAAACTATTCTGTTTCATAATGTAAGGCCCGACGCTTAAAACAATTTCCCCTACCAGGTAAGGAGTTCTAAGAAGCAATCACAGACACCTCCTTAGTAACTTAGTTATCCAGGTTAAATATAACGGAACATTTTCTAATGCGTCAATACTTACTTTCAACCCGTTTTGACTTTGACCGATATAACGAAACATTTTCTAATGCGTCAATACTTACTTTCAACCCATTTTGACTTTGACCTATATGACCAGTTCCCTTATTAGCTATAAACTTTATGGCTCAAAAGTGCCAACAATGTCTAGTATTACATGTTCTAGAAGTTCGCGTTAAGTCGCTCTCGCTTATATATGCATCCTCTTAATTTCCATTATTTCTTCTTAGAATTGTTTCAAATGACGTTTATAAGTAACTACGAACATTTTTGTAGAATACAAAAGTATAACATACATTGTTGTAGAAGCATGAGCCATGATGTTACCACCAATCGGCTCAATTTGAGGCCCAACAAACATGGCTTAGCTATCTACTTGGGCACCAATTGATTAGTTATCCATCATCGCTACACAAAACTAATTTAAAAATATGTCATCTTTCAGGATCATATGAAAGTTCTACCTAGATAAAGATCAAATAAAAAAGAAAGAAAACCCAAATCAATAGTACACACTCCACTCACAATGATTAATCAAATGATTTTTGTTCTTCAATAATGTCAATGTTTATTTATATTACGTCGTTACTCTTTAACTTAGAATAAGAGAATATACAAAAAGCTCTTAGCTTAACGTGTCAAGTGTTTGATGGTCCGCAAAACATGTTTCGAAAGCTCATTTTTGAAGTTGATAAAAACACTACAAACACCTCTTCGGCTTGTACTTGAACGTTCCCAACAAAACCAAACCCCCTCATAATTTTCGTTACTCTTTTGGATTATACTTTAAAACTCTAAAATTTCCCAGCGGGGCGGACCTTTGGCTTCAAGATATTCAAATGGTAAGATTTACACTATCAAAAGAATACGGGTTTATGTAAACAAACTTTTAAAACGTTGATAATTACCTTGTTAACTATCTAAAATTCTAAATGTTATTTATACCTCCACCACAATCATGAATTATGTGATTTAATGCAATAAAAGCCAACTGATAAACTTGATAAATTAATTTAGGAGCCTGCAAAATTTTTATTCAATCTTTACATATAACTATCACTTTTTAATTATGATATCCAGACTGAAACTACAACCAAAACATCATCAACAACAATATATTTTAATGAACAGTTCTATAATTGTTCGAAACAAAAGAAATAACATTCTGATATCTTTCTACGTAATCTCGAATGTACTCTTTTAACAGTAGATTGCTTCGTTTATTAGCAACAATGCCAATTTGGCTTTACCATTGGTTCACTCTTATTAACTTCATAAAAAATATCTTATCATAACCATTAACCAAATTGAATCAACTTGAAAAGTAATAAATTAAATTACCTTAGACTTGACAAATTCTTAATAAACAATTAAGTGGGTATTCCTTGGATTCAATAAAAAAACAGTGGATCTTCACCCTGTCCCAATTTTTTGTATAATAATTATAAGGATGGAAGTCATGGAACAATGAAAAGTATTAAACTATGTGAATAAAGGTTATAAACTAATGTACTACTACATCAATCCATGATATAGGTTTTAGTTACGGAGGAGATAAGGGTTCGTTTGGGTTGCAATAATTTTTTTCTTTTGTCAACGAATGCAAGGGCCAAAGGGTGTGGCCGGGACTCCGGTTCTTTTTCTTAAGTTTAAAGTTTAGTCCGAAACTATTAAAGAATAGCCTTGTGGTACATGTGTTTTCCTTGTTTTATTATGCATCAAGATTGAAAAAACGAATTTTTATATACGTTGATCAATTTTGGAAAGATTCAAGGTTTTTAAATCAAACATCTTTAAAAAGAAAATTAAAAATAGCTCAATTATTACCTAATAAGGAAATATTCTTTTTTCCGAAATACGAAAGTACCCATTAGGGGTTTTGTTTTATTATATAAAAGATTCGAAAATTCAAAATTCAAAAGTTGATTATTCTAATTATGTCATTCGCATAAATCAAACTTATATTAAACCGCTATATATCCTTAGTCGGATTTTTGGAGGGGCCCGATTAAGAAGACACGAACCTAAATCCATACCATTAAACCAGTTCTTTATTGGGCAAATTATTAAAAAAAGTATTATACTTGCCACTGTTTCGTCTTCTGAGTAGCGAATTATTATTATTATTTTTTTTTTTTCATTTTGAGGGTAATTTTCTTTCAAATTCATCATCTTTAGGGTAATATGTGAAAAAAAAATTTTGTATTAGCTACGAGGGGCAAAAATGTCCAAAAATTTTGCAAAATACCCTAAAGATGATGAATTTGAAAGAAAATTAGCCTCAAAATGAAAAAAAAATATATATATAGTTCGCTACCCAGAAGATGAAACAGTGGCAAGTATAATATATTTTTTTTTAATAATTTGCCCTTCTTTATTTGGTTTTATCCAAAAACAAAACCAAAGCCGAATAAATTAATTTAAATAAGCCACTAACAATTGGGTCAGACGGGTTAACCGGTTTAATCCGAATAATGGACACCACCTACTTTTTAGCTATATAAAAAAAGAGAGAAAAAAATTAAATAGTCTTTTAACGTGTTAATTCATGATCCTATTATACATTAGGTGAACAGACGACGCTTTTAGGGTGAAAAAAAAAAAAAGAAACAACGTCGTTTTGTGGTTTTGTCCATGTCATTTGGTAGTATGGGCCAAAAAATCAATGGCGGTTTTGTGGTTGGGTAATTGGTCCATGCGATATATCATTTGAGGTCTGATTTTTTCCTTTTACCCCTTTGCTTTATAGAAAATGATTCAGAGACCTAACATGTGTGCCTAAAAACATGTCTAATCAGAGGATTGGGACAAGTGACAAAATGAAGAGTGGAGATGAGAAAAGATAAAATGTCAATAAGTGGGTCCCCTTGATATCACCAATAAGAGGTTGCCACATATGCTTAGACATATAATTAGGCATGCCATTTAAGCATGCTATTCAATGCTTGTTGCTTTTTTCCATATATATTTTTTTAGTGTTCTTGCATGATAATCTATAATTTCAGTATATAGTATGCAAGTATTTAACATGTTTAACAGCTAAAGCACCTTTCATTGACTACTACATAAAAACTTCAACGTTAAGCTAACGAGTGTTTGAGTTTATAACATAAGCTTTCATAACCCGCTGCAACGTTATGTACATAAGTTTATGTGGATGATTTCGAACAACAACAACTGACCGTCTCAAACAGCATAGACGAATCAACAAAATACCAACATAGTGATAACGACATGCTGAAATCACTACTGCCAGATGACACATATAATCAACTAGCTTAGAAAAAATAGCTAACTTTCAGCCTTTGGTGTGTAAAAGAAATTGAGGATCTTGCAATTCCTGCTACTCCTAAGCCTCTCCTCAAGCCTCCTAACCTCTCGGCAACCTCCATAAAGCAAGCATATTTGAAACTTGGGGTGTACGTTTAAGAGTGAGCATTGAGAATTTTAGTCCTACCGTCCCGTAAGTGTTTATAAGTTACGTTCGAAACGAGGGACAAAGGCACAAAGCTACGCAGGAGGTGGGAATGTGGGATGGGCCATGGCTAACCCAACAAAAACACTAGATATGAGTAATATGTATATTTTGTAATGTATTGTCTTTATGGTCAATTGAAGAGTGGTATTAGCGCACTGCTAATGCAAAGGACACTGGTGAACTACCAATATTTGTATCAACAGAGTATATAATACACCAACACCCAAAGGCCAAAGCAACGGGCAATGTATAAAATACCCTCTGCAACCTAAAAGCTTACTAAAGAACTGTTCATTCAGATGTGCTAATAACAATACAAACTGTTAGGTCACCATGTTGTAACATAACAATCATATAATCATTAACCAAGAAAGAAGAAGAAGAAGAGACAAGAATTATGGAAGGAACTCTTAATATTGATATGATAAACTTGATATTCAAATGAGAACCAACAAGCCTTAACCAAGGCTTACACATAGTATATATAGGGGAGTCCAAGGGTTTCCATGTCATTCTAGCACTATTACAAACTTGGCCCTTGGACTTCCACACAATGTGACATTACATCATAAACTTACTTAGCATAAGAGATAAAATGTAAACATAATAAGTCTAATAAGCAACCTATTACAAATATAATGACCGACACTTTTCATAACGTGAAACGTGTTCCTAACAATCTCCCCCTAAGGGTCGGTCATCAATGGTGAGTGGTTGCGTGACGTCATCTTCTTAT
>LBNU01031021.1:2399-13477 GCA_014162995.1 Artemisia annua | reverse complement strand
GTAACACTTCTTGCATATCTTGCTCATACAGTTCTTCAGCAGTCAACGCACGTGCATTGGGTTGGTTTTGTGGTGGATTGTTTGCCGGTGGATTGTTCACCGGTTGTTCGGGTTGTTGTTGGAATACCGGAAATATGGCTTCCGGTGGAGTGTTCACTGGTTCATTTGCTGAAAACTGCTGGGAGAAGTCATGTTCACTTGGGAATTGTTGCCCGAAGTCACGGTGACTTGGGAATTGTTGCCCGAAGTCACGATGACTTGGGAATTGTTGCCCGAAGTCTTTGCGAGACATTGTTTGAGAATTATGTATGAGAATTATGTGTGAATTGTGTGAGAATTATTTGTGAATTGTGTATGCAATAATGAGCTGTGAATGGGTGTTAAATAAGCTCATAAATCCCGCCCGTTAATTTGAACTTCAAATTCAAAAAAATCCCGCCCACCCACTTTTGAATTTTAAACGTTTAAAAAAAGCCCGCCCACCCACATTTGAATTTTAAACGGTTAAAACAATCCCGCCCATGTATTTGAATTTTAAATGTTCAAAATAATCCCGCCCATGTATTTGAATTTTAAAAGTTTATACATCCCTATATAAAGCCTATATTATCATACCATTTTGCATACACTTCACTTTCTAAAGCATACACTTCACTTCTAAATCATTTCACAATGAATCATCTTTGGTCAATGGAAGAAGAAAGCTTGCTAGCTAACGTATGGCTTTCTGCTAGCGAATGTATGGCACGAAGAGTTGAACGTTCTTTTTGGAACGCCGTTACACAAAGGTTCAACGACCAGACTAATGGTGAGCACCGTACTAAAAATAGTATTATGGCTCAATGGAAAAAAATCAACCTAGAATGTCTTAGGTATAATGCTATTTACAAAGAGTTGGTGCGTACAAGTGAAGACCCTTTGTCGTCTCGAGCAATGCAAACCGAATTTATTTTGAGCTATGGGAGAGGGCATATCATACACATGTGTGGGTTCATTCTGAAAAAACAACATGCACACATGGGAACACCCAGCGTCCTACATCCAATGGTTCGTGAATGTCTTGTTTTTCGTATAGTGTTTTATTACCGATATCTGTTCGTTCTAATGTAACTGTTCCGTTTTATTAATTATAATAGGATTTCGTGTTAACAAAATGTTTTTTTTTTATTTTTATTTTATTTTTATCTTTTCTTTTATTATCAAGAATTGATGATGCAATATGGGTCACGAGTGTGGGGAGAGAGGTGAAAATGGGTTGAAGAGAGAGAAAGCTGAGGTGGCAGCCGAAATGATGATGCAATATGGGTCACGAGTGTGCCTAGCCTTATATATCATGCTTCAAATATATAAACCACCAAGAGAAGTTTAAACTAAACCTTTTAATGTCTCTTATATGATGTTTAAATTTCTGTTATCATAGTTCAATTAGGCATTGAATTATTATGTATGTATCTTGTTTGTGAAACTAAATATCACAGTCGTGGTCTGTTATATTTTTTTGTTCTCCATGTTTAAACTATCAAGAATTCGTTTCCTTCTACATGTGAAGTTTACATCATTTCCATTGACGATCTATTTTTTTTAGCGATCTATTTTAACTTGTTATTTCAAAATGTCAATCGAAGTTTTACTCCGTATTATTAAGTTATTTTTCTGCCTCTTTCTTATTAGTCAATACATTATTTATGGCCCACTAGTGTATTTATTTTGTATTTGTAGGCCTAGCCCGCTTACATTAGGCTAGAATTATCTCTTGTAAACTATTTATTGATTGTGTGAAATAATGAGAATCAAAGGATTATCAACTTGATTTAAGAATGCTTTTTAATGGTGATTTATCTGAGACTGTCTACATCTATCAGCATCATGGAATTGTTGATTCACGGTATCCTGACCATGTTTTATTTGCAGCGATCTTTATATGGGCTGAAGTAAGCACCTCGTGCTTGGTTTCAACGGTTTGCAGGTTATGCCACACGGGTTGCAGCTGAATTTTACCATAGTCGATGTGATTCTTCATTGTTCATTTACCGACAAGGTTATGAGGTTGCTTATTTACTTATATATGTGGATGACATTATTCTCACAGCTTCTTCTACTGGTTTACTTTAGTAGATTATTGCTTCACTACACAGTGAGTTTGACATGACTGATCTCGGGGCTCTTAATTTTTTTTAGTATATCTGCAGTTCATCATTCTACAGGATTATTTTTGTCCCAACGGAAGATTGCTGGTCATTGGAGGATTGTTTTCAATGTTTGTTTTGTGTGGTTGTGGGAATTGGAGAGATGAATAAGGGTTTTTTGGATACTAAGAGTGCGACTAAGGTGTCGAAGCATGTGGGTACTTCTGATGCTGGTGATTCGATGGGTACTAATTCATTAACACAACCTGTTAATGTGAACTTAGATGAATTGAGTGTTAGATTCAAACGTTCTAAAACTCGCGAAGCTGCTAGGAGTGTTAGGAACCCCAAATGATGTATTTCCACTGCTACTGGTGCACAAGATGATGAATCTGATCATGGTCTAAGCGTTAAGGATGGGGCAGATTCTACGGTTGCACAATCAGTTTCGAATGCATCTGGTGGTGTTGATAAGTTGGTTCCTGAACAAGTGAAGCCGGTTTCACTTGACTCGTTCGCTAATGATCCGTATGGTTTTTTGAAAAAGAGTAATGAGCATCTTAATGTGTAGCAAGCTTCTTCGAATTATGTTGAGCCTAGAGCTGATGGTAATGTGTTGTTTGCTACAAGTGTGGATGTGTCATCGAGTAGGGGAAGTGCTAATCTAGAGAAACCTGGTTCGTCTAATGATATACAGCCTTTGGACACCTCTAATGTCCCTAAACAGGTTTCTCCTTTGTCGAGTTTTGATGTTGCTATGCTATCACAGGAATTTGGTACACTTGGGAATACGACTAATCCTACTAGTGTTAATGCTCTTAAGATTAATCCTAATAGTGGAACTGGTGTGAAATCGGTCTCTTATGCGGTGCTACTTCTAATGATCCTAAGAAACATGTGTCTAATTTTTGTAGGTTGGAATGTAGTAATAAAAAGATTGGAGTTGATCTTGCTGTCCTAATGAAAGTAGTGGAAGAGGTGAATATCAGATTTGAGAATACTCTTTATGCGTATTTCCTTGGTCAACGCCTTACTTTTCCTGTTGTGGATTATTATGTACGCAATGCGTGGGCTAAGTATGGTATTCAGAAGGTTATGATGAATGCAAAGGGGTTCTTTTTCTTTAAGTTCAATTCTAAGAAAGGTGTTGATGATGTTCTTGAAAACGGTCCTTGGTTGATTGGAAAAGTACCAATTATTCTTAAACCATGGACCTTGAACACCAACTTACTTAAAGAGGATTTGACCAACATCCCGGTGTGGGTTAAATTCCATGATGTTCCTCTTGCTATGTTTTTTGATGATGGCCTTAGTCTTCTTGCCACATTGATTGGTACGCCCAAAATGTTAGATGCTTATACTAGCCAAATGTGCAAGGAATCATGGGGCCGTAGTAGCTTTGCTTGGTGCATGATTGAAGTGAAGTCGGATGAGGTGCTTCGGGATAGCCTCACTGTTGAAATACCTTTACTTGATGGTACAGGTTCGACTATTGAGAAGATTCGGGTTGAATACGAGTGGAAACCGCCTCGTTGTGAGAAGTGTAAGATTTTTGGTCATACTTTGGTTTATTGTCCTAAATATGTTTTTCCTACTACTCAGCCTATACCAAGTGTTAATGATGGTTTTAAAACGGTCAATAATAAGAAGAAGAGTAATAGTGGTGGTCAATCTGGTCAGAGTAAGGGAGGTTTTCCTAAACCTGTTGTGGGGAATAAGATGCAATATCGACCCAAAGCGCCTCCTACTCAACCCAAGAAAGTGGATGCCAATAAGAAAAAGTCTACTGGTGTGGCTAGTACTAGTGGTACGAAGATTACTACATCCAATCAGTTTGATGCTCTTAACATGGATGATACAGATGAGTTGGGTATTCCTACTTATGATATCAACAAGGATGCGGAATCTGGTAGTAAAGTGGAAGCTAAAAAGTATGTGAAATCTAGTAGTTCAGTGGAAGCTAAAACGGATGGGTCCTTAAAGACTGGCAAGACATCACAAGAACCTCTTGTAAGTGATTTGATATAGAAGGAACAGGCTGGGGCCTCTAAGCCTAGTGTTTCTTCTACTCCATCTAACTCTTCTACTAAGAGGGTTAACCCTTTTTCTAAGGTAGGTTAGATAGTTGATTCAGATACTGATGAGGACTAGGTTGTGAACACGTTTGTCGAGTCAGGTAATCTCTTTGGTGGTGGATATGAGTATGAAGATGAATATGATGGCTATGACTATGATGATTATGCGCAGCAGATTTATGATCTTCCAGGGAATTTGGATGCTTTTAATGCCATGTATGGCACCAAGCTAAAGGTCTTAGGAAGTCATCTTTATTTCGTTATGTCTTATGTTATCATTTGAGTAGTGGTTTGTTTTCTTGTTTAGAAAATAGGAAGTATCTTTGTTAGACCCGTTTCCCGGAACTTGGACCCCACCCTAGATGAATGGTCTAAGGACCTTACGTAATTGGCTAGTCAACCCGATAGTCAATGTTGTAGTCAAAGAACATATTATAAGGTTATGAAAGTATTGTGTGGCATAAATAGAAGGAAAGACTTCAAGGACTAAAATTGTGATAAGTGTTAAATGTGCTATAAGTTATATGTGGCCAAAGTATAAGAAAAGAGATTAGAAGGACCATTCTTGCCATAGGCCCAAACTTGTGCCTAGATAATTATATCCAGGGAATTCTAGAGAATTCCTTATCATTCTAGGTGTGTTTGTGAGTCCGGTTATAAGAAAAGAGAAAAGAGAGAAGGAGCTTGGATGATGAAGTGATGAAGGAGATGAGTTCCTTGTTAAGGATTAAGCCATAGCAATGATCATCCCAAGTTTTGGTTAATTATAAAGATTGATGATGATGATGATGGAAGATAGTAGTGATGATGATGACTAGTAATGATGTTGATGATGATGGTGATATTGGTTTGATATGCTTAGCTTGGAGCTAAGGTAAGTAGAATGATGATGACATGGTATTATATGGATTTCTAACATGTATGTGTTATGTAAATGTGCGTAGTAATAATGGACTTGTGATTATGTTTAAGTGTGATGATGTTTGTAATCTAATTGATGCTATGTTGTTATCGAGTAAGTGGATGTGTATGTGCTTGAGTAAGACTTCGGGTATGAGACCCGTGAAGTAAGTGTTTGATATTGTGATGCTTATATGTTTGATTGAAGTGTAATAGTATGTTATGATCGTTTTACTTACTAAGCGAAAGCTTATTGTTTAGTTGTCAATGTTTTGTAGGTTGTTTATGAGATGAAGCTAAGGCTTGGATAAGGATTGAGGTTGGATATGTGAAGTAGAAGGACTTTGGTAAGATAGTTGAGCTAGGTAGAATACCGAGCTAAAGTCATGGTTGTACCCCCGAGAGTCTTTCTACAATGTGTAAAGAGTATGTCAAGTTTGTCCTAACGTTTTGGTGGTCAACCGTTGTGTCAAAGTATGTTTTATGTGTAAATGGGAAAAGTTAAGGGAGTGTTTGGCATATACGTGTTTCTACCCATTTTTGGATGTAAACGGGTCATGTGTGTATGGAACAAGTTTTATATGTTATGTTAATGATTTTGGTTAAGTTTGAAGCGTTATGCTAGTCGTATGTGACTTATGGCATGTAATGGGTCATAATGGGTTTATTGCATAACCTGTGAAATTATACATCTTGGTCCTGAGATTGTGCATCTTGGGTCTGGTCTGTGCATCTGATTATGTTCATCTTGGTTATGATTTGTTCATCTTGGTTACAAATGTGGGTTTTGGCAGATTTTCGGTAATCTTTGAAAAATCATATCTTTTAATTCGTAAGTCGTTACGGGTCGCGCCACCCGGTGTTTCGAAGGTAATTGAGTCTATTTTCATTTAAAAATAGTCTCAAGGTCTTATTGTATATATATATTTTTATATATGGTCAAAAGAGTAACAGAATGTCTGTTAAAGTCAAGCGTTTCCGCACGTAAAGTTTTACTTTTTGGTCAAAGCGGGCACGGGGTGTAACAACTTGGTATCAGAGCTTCGGTTTAAGTGAATTAGGTTTCCACTATAGGTTTCCTAGTCTTAAACCACTCTTGTAAGCGTTGATAGTAAGTGATAGTAACGCGGGAAGTAATTGACAAGTATAAGACAGATTATATTTTATGCTAGTTGAGCCTGTTGATGATAAGTGAAGGATGTAGGTATAGAGTTTATGTGTATAAGATGTAAGTCCGTGAGGACTTGAAATGCTTAAATGATTAGTTGGCCGAGTACCTCGGTTGGTGCCGGTGTTTGTATTGCAATTATGAGAATGTATGACAGAGTTATGATTATATGGAATGCGAGTAGAAATGCTAAGTGGTATTAGAGACAGGTTAGTAAGTGGATTAAAGTTGTATGATGCATTAGTTATAAAGTAGACTAGCGCTTCCGGCTAGTTAGAATGTTGATGCTTAGACATAGATGGATTGTGCAATGTAATGTATGGGCCATAGACTATATGATTTGATTATGATTATGAATGCTAAAACACTTGCTGGATTAGTGTTAAGTGCTAAGTGTTATTATTTATGTGATGTTAAGTCTATGGTAGTTTATTGTATGTCTAAGCTTTATGTGATATAAGTCCATGGCGGACTCAATGTGTTTAAGTGTTGAGATCACCGTACACCTCTGATAGTGTCGGTGGATATTATGTGTTTATGTGAACATGTGTTGTAGTAACGATAATGAAAGTGAATAGATATGATCTATGATATGAATGCTTGTTGAGTGGATGTGTTTGATTTTAGAAGTTGTGTGAAGCATGGACTATGTCCAAATGACGTAAGTTGCCATATACATGTGATGACCTAGTCGGGGTCGGAAAAGTTAAAAAGTATGATAAGTGTTTGATAAAGCATAGCTGTTTAAAAGGTTTGGGATAAGTAAGAAATGATTAGTGAAGAATGAATTTTACACGCTTAATTAAAATGAGAAAAGTTAAAGTGTATGGTTAAGATGTGAAGAGATTATGTTATATATATAAAATATGATAAGTTTAATATGTTAGTAAGAAATGGTTAAGCGTGATGAGTAGAAGTGATGAATGAGATATAGATTGCGCTAGAAGTCATAAGTGATATGAAGTGCGCTATAATGAATTGTAAAACATGAATCGAATCATGTTAAAATATTGAAAGATGTATGATGATAAGATATGCAATTTATGTGCATGAAAGAGTTGAATAGGCTAATGTGATAAAATGGCATATAGTGAATGTGTGAGTCAACTTGGGGTTGACGGATAAATGATAGATTGCATTGTGGAATGCAAGTATAATAAAATCGGAAAGTGTTATATAGGGAACTTTTCTAGATGAAAGTAAACATGGTAGTGAATGTTGAGATTGCTTATGGCAATGAGAATTGAAAAACAGATAGCGTGTACTTAACGATAAAAGTACATGAAAGATTAAATGAGTAAAGATGTTATAGTAAGTATAGCTTGGATCCAATGCTCTAGTTTTGGCATACTACGAGATGGCTTAGCTTGCCGCAAGGGCATGGATACGATGGAATCCTTTGGGATGGCCTAGCTTGCCTTTTATGGCATGGATGATAGTTTTGGCATCCTTCGGGATGGCCCAGCTTGCCGCGAGGGCATGGATATTTTGGCATCCTTAGGGGTGGCCCAGATTGCCGCGAGGGCATGGTTATTACAGTATCCTTTAGGATAGCCAGCTTGCCTTTTATGGCATGGATGATAGTTTTGGCATCCTTCGGGATGGCCCAGCTTGCCGCGTGATGTGCTATTTGTTAGTGCAAGTTTTAAATTTATAAAGGTGAATTATCGAATCTATAAACAACACATACGAGCAAGTGTACTCGTCCGTTATAGCAAGATATGATGGTAAGTCGGGATCGTTCGCAGGGATTTGTGAGTGAATCTAATATTAGTCGATAAGTACTTCTCTAATCGTAAGCAAATAAGGTGATAAGCAAATTCAATAATTTAAAAACTACACTTGTTTAGACTAGTTTTCTACTTAATGACACATGTGATTGTGATAACTCTTGTGAACATGTTGGTTGTGATAATTAGATGGTGGTCTAATCTAATGTTTTTAGAAGTTAAACCTGGCCAAGATTTTAGTTCATAAAAACAAGCTTTAAGTGTAAACCAATCAATTCAAGATCTATCCAAGGTTCATAAGGTATGGTTTCCTTAAACACAAGAATAAACTCTTATTATAAATCAAATACTCTTAGGAAATGGTCATTACAAAAGGTATCCTTTTCATAGACAAAAAGGTTACAATTGTTTATAAAATCTAAACTTTCGTCCAACTAGAGTTTTACAAACAATCCGATTTGATGTTATAAAAGCACTCTTATTACAATCATACTTCTTGTTTCTTTGTTGAGTTAAGAATAATTATGGTGAAAAACAATCATTCATAGACAAATGATTATAACTAGTTGAGTAATACCAAATCTTTCGACCCTTGAAAATATTATCAATTAGTTAACCTTAACTTAACAAATGTCACGATGAAACATAAGGTACAATTGGTTCTTAGGATTGACTTGAAATTGAATTAAAACATGTTATCACAATCACTACATCACTAAGTATAAAACATCATCAAAACAAGTGTAAAAAGATTTCTAGCTACTCATGGCAAACATGTAAACAAACTCAGAATATTTAACATTAGAATCCATGGTTATAAGTCTTACAATGCTTTGAAATTGATAACAAATGACAAGGTATTGATAACCTAAGTATTGGTGATGGTATTTTGAGATTTTGGCCTCCAAATGTTGCTTCCTTGGTTCTCCAAATGCTACTGGTTCTTTCTGCACGAATTTGCCTTCTTGAGAGCTTTTTGATGATAATAATTGAGAGTAGTAATGAGAGTAAATGTCTCCTTGAATTGTTGTTATGAATTGTGTCCTCTAGAAGTCCTTTTAGGCTTGTCAAATACTCCTAGCAATCAATAGGGACATAAATGCCAGAGCTTGGACAACAAGACACTAAGAAGAGCCTAGAACTTTAAGACAAAAGGCCAAGATTCGTGTACAAAAAGTTTTATTCCTTTGCAGAACTTCCATCCGAATCGGTTGCGGGCTGCTACCGATCGGATGGAGGTGGTCTTTATGGCCAACCGATCGGCTGGTCACCAACCGATCGGCTGGTGATCTCTGAATGGTTTTGGATTTTTAACTTCGTTGTGTATTTCTTCATGCACTATCCACACTTGGTTAACTCTGAACTTGGAACTTTGAAGTGACCAAACTTAGGTTTCTCCTTATGAATTACTTCACAAATTGGACTTTGAACTTGGGAATCTTCGTGTAATCGCATGTGCTCCATTTTCTTCACTTTTTCCTCGTTTTTCCTACATTTGGCTACATATGCTACAAAAACATACTTTGATACGATTTAGTTGCAAAAGCATATAAAAGTAACCAAATAACATGCATAAAAACATTAATAACGCTTCTAAAAACATGTTAACTTTGAGCGTTATCAAATCCCCCACACTTAAACTTTGCTTGTCCTCAAGTAAATCTAGAAGAAAACTAAATATCCACATGGTAAACGAAAGTGATTTCTGAAAATTGTGATGAAATCCTCCTTATACAAGTACAAGTTAGATCATCCTTGTTAAGCTTTTATAAATGAAATATTAAGATGTTTGACAATACCCAATGATTTTCTTGCTCGATTAACACTTCTAAAACACCTCACGAAGGGAGAAATAAAATATAATTCACTCATAACACTCATATATGGGGTAGCGTATATGATAAATCACACTCATTGCTCCGTCATGACTTAATTATTACCATAAGCTTGTACAAGAAACAAAACTACACCGCAATGGCGTAAGCACCAAGTCTACATATCAAAGAGGGCTTTTATTCGGGTTTAGGCTAAAAAGGGTTAATTAACTTATATGTAATTACCTCGTGTAAATCATAATAGATCGCTTGCTACGAATTCTAGTATCACTAAAGAACGGATGGTCACTAAGGATAATCCTTAGTTCGCTAGCACGTTTTCTAGATCCTCATGAACTCGGATGGTCACTACTTTTCAATACACTTAATAATTACACCAAGTCAAAAAGGTAAGGATAAGGCATGGGAATATTTGGGTAAGTGATGTTTAAGAATATACAAACTAGTCCAAGTCTATGGTCGAATGTCATTAGCTTTTCTTCCTTGAATCATAACCTCGTAGTCTTTGAGAACTTCATTCTTTCGCGATCAATGCTTTATTTAATAGCTTTATTGCTATACATAATACTATATATATCAAACTAACAACATTTTTTTTAAACAATCTCAGTCATAACACATAACAATTAGAAACACTTGTCATCATACACATTGCGATGACTAAACTTTACTTGCTTCGACCGTTGGTTCTTGAATTTCCACTTTCTCCATTATTCCTTCATGATTCATAATTTCTTCACAAAGCTAACAACTCACCAAGACTTGACTAAAGGTAGGGCTAGGCTAAAAAAATGTAAAATCTTTTTGTATTTTTTTTTTTTTGTGGTTTTAATCAAAAGAAAGAAAAAGGCTCAGAAGGTGTAACTAAGGGTATCTAGCGTTAAAAATAAATGCTAACAAAAGGGTTAAAAATTGGAATTTAACTAATCAATGTGACTAGCTAAAAATAAATAAAGAAGGCTAAATGGTTTAAATTCTAAGGTTGCCTCTTATCACGTATGTATCCTTATATTACAAAAGTGTAATCTCACAACGGTCTCGTAATGATTTACAAGCACAAGTTCTAGAATAAATTAAATCACCGGCACACTCATAACAAAAGATTCAAGCATATAAGATGTAAGCTCATTATAAACAGGCTCAATTCCTCACAGTTTTGGTGGAAAGGGTTATAATGTGTGCTAGCAAATGTAATCGATCCAAAAGTGGATTGCAATATTAATCGGGACACATCTCAATTCTTT
>LBNU01031015.1:0-12463 GCA_014162995.1 Artemisia annua | reverse complement strand
AAAAAAAAAGAATACAAAAAGAATTAAAAAAAAAAAATGGACTTAGGTTTTAGGGTTTAATCTTAGGTTAATCCCCACCACTAGATCAAAGCTAGATGGATGGTGGGGATTTGTCCCTTGGTATACACCAAAATAAGGGTATGCATTTGAATTTTCCTCTAATTTCCAAGATGTTACAAGTCTAAAATTTTTAATAGCAAAATTAATACATTTAACTTTGGGTTGAAACCTTTTTATATGTAACTTTCTTTTTGTGGAAATATTTTTGGTCTTATTTTTTTAAGACTTCTAAATGTAAATGTTCTAAATACATTACAAGGTAGTAAAGATTTTCCTCATTACGGTGAAATGATTTCTTCATAGACAAATATATAGATGAAATGATTTCTTCATGGACAAATATATTTAGGTGAAATGATTTCTTCAAGGACAAATATATAGATGCTACATCTAGACAAATACAAAGAGACATGGGATGATGATGGACAAATATATGGCTTCTTGCATACAGATACAAGATCGATCTCATATAGATATATTAGCTTAATAGAAATCCAATATGTTGGTTAAAATTTTGCCTATTCCCGAGATCAATAAATATATCATGTTGTAATATTTGAAATCAGAAGTATAAATACAAATGAAAGCTGCTTCTGAGAAAACATTTTATGATCGATCTTATTCAACATTCTAAGAAATTAAATCGCAGAACTTGTGAATAATAGATTTGCCTATTAAAAATTAAAATATATCTAGAAAAGCTATTCATTGTGTACTATGGAATAATTTCTTATCGTCTCAATAAAAAGGGTACAAACGAGAAACCTTGCCTTCTAAGAAAAAAATAATAATAATAAGAGAAAAAAAAAAAAAAAAAAAAAATCATGTCAATCCACCCCTTCACATCAGATACTTATCAAATTCTTTCTGCACGAAGTAGAAAAATTTATTGTGTTACAATTTCATGATCGTGAGATATTAGCAATAATTGAAAGTACAAATATAATATATATACATTTCATGATCATTTGTTCATAATACAAAATATCTCCTTTTAGGAATTTCTAACATCCTTTCATCATTTTTCATCGTACACAGATATATAAATTTTTGTCATCGTACTTAAGATACTTATATGTTCACGCATTGTAAGTCTTATTATTGTTACATAAGGATATTAAGTGATAATAATAGATAAAATTAAAGTATGTAAGTTTACAATTTTGTTGCAGTTTTACTTACACGCAATTACACGAAAATATAAATTCTACTGGATGTATAATGTAAAAGTTTAATTAAGTAAATTACACACGGTGAGAAAGGAAGTGCCAGTGTAATACATTTTGATGAAATTACTAGTAACATATTCTTGTTCTTTAAGTATACCTTGGTATGGAATCTTAGCTATGACATTCTCTTCTTGCTAAAAAAAAATGGTAATAAAAAACTGATTACAGATATTAGATTAATACAGTATTTTGGAAGAAACTAAAAATAGATTTTAAATCTTATTCTAGCAATTATTGAAAGCATAACTAGACAAAGTGATCGAAAGAAAAAATTTCTATAAAGTTTTGCCGATTAGAATAAACACACATCTTTAAGATAATTAAGTTTGATACAGTAAAATATTGCATTGCTTGCAAGAAACAACAATAATGAATTGAAGTGCCCCCACAGGGCCTTTTTTTGCATTGGGAATAGCGATGAACCCCTTTGTTTGAATGCATGCATAATGATAATACTACAAACAAGAAAAAGATAATAATTCCATAAAAATCCAAATAGCCTTTTTGTTTATTAGATTAAACGACATAAAAGTAATACTAGTACTATTTTGGTGAATTGGTGATAGAATATATAGTGATTGTGTTGATCATGTATAAGCAGTATTAATGTTCCTTGTTTCTGTTGAAACTTGTTGTATTTAACTATGGCATGTCATTAGCATAAGTTGATTTGCACTATGTTTTGTGAATATGTTTGTAGTTAATATAAGTTCATCATTTCAACCAAAAAAAGGACATATATAAAAGTATTAGCTAGCTAGTGATACAATAATATTTTCACTAATAAATTGTACGTGAAGTAAAAGAGTAAGAACGTAGAAATGAATTAATGGAGTACCTTAGAAGGCAACAATTGAGAGAGCTTGCAAGCTTTGATCATAATTTGAAAATGGCATCATCATCGACTGATTATTATTATTATTATTAGCAGCAGGCAACCTTTCATGCACTAATCGGATAATACGCTCCCATCGTCGTCCATGGCTGGCTCTGCCTCGAAAAGCAATTATGTGATTCAACTGAAAGATGAAAAGCCTTAGATCATGAGCCATGGATATGGTGAGATTTTTGAAAGGTTTCAAACTTAATACTACTTTTAGAAAGAATGGCCATGCCAAGTTGGCCAGAAATGGAGCAGCATGAAGCTTAGAAAACCCCAACACTAACAAGTGCAATCCCATTGCTTTATTAATTTTTGGAAGAAGAGGATCGGAAGAGAAGATAATGGGGTCCCGATCTTATATAGATTGTGTTTGAGTAATGGATATATAACTTTACATCTCACCTCTTGTCTGTTGCGGAGTAAATAAAGCACCCCTTTTTTGTGTTCATTATAAATTAACACAAAAAATCAGTTGCTTGGCTTTTCACCAATATACATCTAGTATGTATAATAAAATCAATCTTCTTTTGCAAAATATTGTCATTCAAGTTGTTTCTTTAAGCTTGTTTTTCAATCTGACTGACAGCGGCGGCGATTAGCATATGCAAGTGGTGCATTCGCACAAGGTCTTATTTGTGAGGGTCTCCAACTTAGTATATGTCCATTAATATTTATATATGTCTAAGTATATAATGTTTTAAATTTTTACTGTCTTTCTTAAATATTATCAAAGTTGATTCGTGCCATATACAAAAAATAGAAGACAAAACCATGGGCCACATACAAAGAGGGTGAAATACTTGGATTATGGGGGCCTCATTCATAGTTTCGCATCAGGCCACCCAAATAAATTGGACGGCCCTGCTGACTGACATGCTTATTTTACCATGTATAACCAAAGGGCTTAGTCTCAATGGTACCTAAGTTGTGTGAGAAGTTCTTCAACCAAATGATTGTGGTTCAAATCTTGCTTAAAACATGTGAGATAGATTTGTCGTCTAAATATTGTGAAATAGTTACAATTGTCGTTCTAAATTTTTTTACCACGCACATCAACTCATCATTTGTTCCATAGCAAATATAATCGCAAAAACGAGAAAATATGTAACGTTTCCCATATTTTAAATACATATTAAAAGGAAACTGATAAATTAGCCCTCATGGTTATCATTAAAATGTTAAAACTGTGGAGATCAAAAAGAAACAAAAATTGTGTTTAATAGGGTAAACACTGAGTTTGTGTTAAAAAAAAATGAGGGTAAACACTGAGGATAGTATATGTACTATTTCAGATGAATCATTATATGTAACAAACGTTTAATTTTGTCATTCCACACCCCCTAGATTGTTTGTTGAGGTAATTTGGTCATTTAACATAAATTCATCTTGTTATCTTATTATTTTCATATTTGTTTGAGTTATCTAACATCCACCACCAACACAAATTTTAAAGGTGTGGTGGTGGCAAGGGCGGTGTGGTGTGGTGGTCTTTGTTTTTGGTAGAAATATGTTGGTGATGTGGGGTGGTTAAGACGGATGGCGATGGTGAAGTTCTTTTTGGTAGAGATACGATGATGGTGGGGTACATGGTTATGAAGGATGGTGATGGCGGGGTGGTTTTTAGTGATGATGGGTGGTTATGATAGATGGTGATGGTGGTCTTGATTTTCAGTAAAGATATGGTGGGTAGTATGACGGATGATGGTGAGATAGTGGGATGGTTATGCTGATGGTGATGGTGTTAGTGATGGTGGGGTGGTTTTCGGTAGAAATATGGTAGTGATGGTGAATGGTGAAGAAGATAAAAGTCGTTTAAGTATTTTTTTTATGTGAAAGAGAGTGAACTAGTTACGTATAATGAATGTTGATCGTAAAGAATGTTAAGATGAATGATAAAATTAATATAGGAAGCATAATGTGTTATCTGATATACTATATAGAGTATCCTCAGTGTTTACCCTATTTAAGAAGATATTGAAGTTCTCTAATCCGTATGACTAGGGGGGGGGGTATTCAAAATAAAGACACAATGATAAACTTTTAGTAAACTCAAACAAAGATAGGAGTTTACAAGTGAACTATGACACTCGGAATGACCACGGACTATAATGAGTTCAAATATGAGAGTAAATGCTCTTCTTAAATAATACAATAAATATGGAAAAGATAGCATTTACCCCGACCAACATATACAGGAGACAGATGTAATGCGAGGGTTGTTGAGACGTGTCAAGCATTTACTGGTGAAGTGTATCTTCCATTAAATGATTATATTATTAGAAACACAACAAACTTGCCTTTAAGCTTTAAGAAACAGTGATGACAACTGCTCCTCCATTTTCACCAACTCGTACTTGTTTATTTGCTTTCTTGAAAGTTTTGCCTAAATATCTAAGAGATATATCGAGCTAAGCTCTATTGGTTGGATCAAAGAGCTGATCGGATCATCAGGGCATTGACGATATCTGGTGAATCTTTGTCTCTAGTTCTTGGAGTACATACTAAGCTGACTTTTTGCAATAGAATTATTTTTAAAATCAAAGAGAAACATAAACAATATCGTCCTTTCGTGATTAGAACTATTAGATAGCTTAATGGTGAGTTATCTTTAATTTATTTTGAAGGTTTTGGAAGTTTTAGAAGAAAGAAGAAGATACATTTTGTGACGTGAGATAAGATGATTGGTTATTTTGATGTTAAAACAGCAGCATATATAATATATTGACATGAATAATAATATAGATGCATGGAGACAAAGTAATATATAGTTGTGAAAACCATATGTACCGATAATGTTGTTTTATAGCTTGATTGTAACTTATCCTCGTTAGTCGGTCCTACCTCAATCTGTTTCGTCCAAGCCATTATAATAGATCCACTAAGAAATTATGTGTACGCATTGCCTATCACCAATTATGGCTTGAGGTACTAGCTAGCTAGCTAGATCTTGCTTAAACCCTTCATTTTATTTTTACATTTCGCAAACCAATCTCATACAGTATATATTAGGATTATTCATTTCATCCAAACTGGTCTTGCTGATTTGAATTTTTTATTTTATTTTATTTTTTTATTTTATTTATTTTATTTTATTTTATTTTTGTTATCTGAGATGCATACAACGATATCTTCTAAGCAGTATTAAGGGAAAGTTGGAATACAAAAAAAGACCACAAACGGAGTCTTACTGTATTACTTTGGGTACAAATTAAAGGGCCATAGGTTCCAATCCTGTCAACTTGATGTCTATCCCTCCCCTTATCAATAACTTTGGATACTATTATTATATGACATTTTCCTTAATTTTTATTACTAGTATATCTTGACATACAGAATGTTTTGTTCCTACCTTTAAGATAAAGTCGAGCAATCGATGCCCAAGGCCTCATCAGCACATACAAATCTATTACTACAAAACTAGCAATACTGGTCCACATCTTAGATTCAGACAATTATAAAGTTACGGAGCATGAGCACCTTACAACATGATCCATGACATGCTATGGGTGTACCTCATATCAGTGGGAAGGCATGAGCCATTGCCATTAAATCCCAATGTACCCCCCTCCACATTTTGGTCTGAACATGAGCGAAAGTTACATCAAAGTTACTATAATCTGTTTTTTACCGAAAGCTCACCGCTGGATGAATCAAAAGATGCTTCAATAACTGTCGAACATATTCCAGATACGTTTTTCCCAACTATCAATGGCTCCCCTAGAAGTTTAACACCTTGCTTCCAATACCGGCGATCTAATCAAAACACAAGTTAAACTTACTGAGTTATGTTTGCGCATAAGACATTTCATACTTGCTGATATCCATGTATACTTATCATTTAAGAGTTGTTAGGGTGAGCTGCATAACTCATTTTTGCAACTCGAATGAAAATAATCAGACCTGGTCCAGTTGAAATGATGATGTTGTTAGCTGAATCCATCACCCAATCTATCCAAAGTGCAAAGCCATGGCACACTCCTGCCTCCGTGAACTCAACCTGTAACATAGTTTCTTTACTAATGTCCTTGTAGACCTAAACCAAAATAACGAAGAGAAAATTTGCTACCTTCGCTTTCCCTTGGCATGAACTCAACGGTTTCAATAGATCAAACTCCATAATCGTGCACTCATCACTTAGTTTCTGAAATAACTCGGCTTTAGTTTATCAAATGATTATTTTGTTTCAAGGACGAGTTTAGTGTGGTTAAAGAATACTGACTTACTTGAATATCTCCGCATTGCCAAGTAAAAAAGGGTAAACAAGGGCTTTCACTTGACGATGATAACCCACCACATGCTCCTAATGTAGAGTTGACCATCGTGTGATCAAAGCCTTCAATGTTTTCTAGGGCACGGCGACTTCTCCAAAGATCCTACAGTATCACCTCCATCAGGCAATGAAGCTCAAAATCAAACAAATTTACGAATAGTTTTATAAGAACTGTACAAACTAATAACAAGTGTGAGTATGACACAGTTGTACAAGCAGTAGTTAAGATCAACCATTTCTAGGGAACGCTCTTTTCATAAAGGTAAAGAACAAGCCTTACCGGGAACATAAATTACACAAATTACATCAATTACATCAGCAGCACTTACCGGGAGAGACATGGCACAAGCCTTCAGAATTCCTTTACAAGGCATTATGCACACATCTTCGGATAAGATGGAATCAAGCATCGTTCTTTTACTCCTACAAACAATTTCAAAATTACAAATACCGATTTAGGCAAATCACCTTTGATAAGGATAACAATGGTCTAACAGAAAAGCTGTGGGTCAATTACGTCGCACTGAGATTAACGGGTGCTCATATGTGCATTTTTACGAAATTTAAGAATCAGATCAAATAATCAGATAGTTGCTTAAAGTTAGGGATGAATATGTACTTTTACATTCATCTTAGTAATTTCTTACAGGTTACGGCAATTTCTTACTTGCTCCAAATCTGATTAATTCGACCCTAGATAATGAGAAAATCATAACCATGATAAGTTTTTGCTAATTACTCTAAACTGAATCAGTTAAATCACATCCAATCGCCCTCTAAGACCTTACTGTTACTATATACCGGAAAAACAGAGTAATGTACACAAACTACTTAATAACACTATGCACATTAAACCGTATTTGTGGATACCTACATGAGAATTATCCATTCAGGGATATTTTTTACTATTCAAACGAAAGCATGTAATATCCTTTTTATCATTTTCGCTGATGGAAACTAACTGCTGAGATATATTCTACATGGGTAATAGTACTTCATATTTACCAGAACTGCAGGCCTTGCCAAGGAAGCATCCCCTCAGCACCAAAGTAAAATGGCTCTGCTATCAAGAGATCAACCTGTACATATAAGTGAAAAGGAGTCTAATTATGAGGTCAAATTGTTACAGTAATGAACAACCACACATCTACTCATTTATACTTAATGTAATATACGACTCAAGCACACGACAAGTGTAAACTTTTGATGAGTATCATAAGTCAGTACACTCAGGAGAAGGACATATTCAAACTGTGAAGAAGTTGGGTTAGGAGCAGTAACCTTCTTTTGATGAGTATCACTCATGGTCCATTGTTGTTTACTCGCGTTTATAACTTCTAATCGATCCATTGAGTAACCATTCTCATCAGCCACAGCCTGCAAGTATTGCGCACCCTTCTCTCGAAGACCAGGAAACAATGATATTATGTGGGATGTCTTGGAAAGATGAGCAACTGCGACTGTTAAGAAAACACTGTCATCTGCAATAACACACAGAGGAGAGTCTTTCTCTTTCAGCTGCAATAAGATGAACTCTTATTAGAATCCACCAACATCATGTGTGTGAACATCTATACTTTTGATGGGAGAGAGAGAATAGTACAGCATAGTTTATGGCATCTAACATAGAACGTCTCCAGTATTTATCTCCATAGATTGCAATTCTTTCAGGGGAAAGAGTTATATGCGAGTCATGAGGTCTAAAATCATGATGATCGGTCTCCGATAGCTGCGATTGAGCCTTAAATTCGTATGAGATGCTAATTTCCGTATGTGTGGCATCCATACAAACATCCTCATCTTTGGACACTGGCAAACCTTTCCCTTTGCTGAACCAGACACATTGTTTCCAGTGATCACACCAATCCCTATTACCTACAGTATATTTTAGAAAAAATTATGCATTTGGCTTTAACATAATTGCCATACATGATAACAAAGAAAATACGTAAACTTACTAGAATATGAAGATGTTAATCCATTGTGCTGAAATGGACTAGTTATCCATTTAGGGGCTGTGGAATAGAAAATATTCCCTTCTTCGTCAAGCTGAAGTACCCACCTAAAGATAATTATTAAAAAGCAAACTAAATAAGAAAACCGATACACAAGCATCTATTTAATTTTTTATTTTTTTAAGAAAATCACTGGAACCTCCAGTATAACATACCAAGAAACTACCGCATGAACTATACCATCATTAGTTGCCTTTACGTGCAGCTGGGTTTCTCCATGGCTGTCTGGCCGTTTCGAAAAGTCAAATTCAAAAATTTTGAAAGGTTCTGACAGCTGGATAAATATTACACCGAGCAGAAAAATAAACTTCAACGTAGAAATTAATAAAGATAAATTATGTTTTTATATATACCAGTTGGATTTCTTCACTCATCGCATCACAATGCATAGCAAACTGCTGCTGTTTGACTCGTAAAATAGTCTCTTTTCCCTTTGGAACGAGACGAATCCCATCTGCTACATTTGCCTCATTGCTAAACAGATCGTGCAGCTTCCATAGATGTGTGCTTTCAACCAGCTGGAAAGAATTAAAACATTTGGAAGGTTTAGTCTCAATTTTTGATGAAACTTACAAACATTGGGAAGGTAAAAAGTGACCTGGCCATAGGTAGTTGCTTTGTAAGGTACGGTTTTATAACCTTGGACGAGCAGGTTATCATGTGCATGTTGAAGGGTAGGGATGAGGCCTTCGCCTAGGAGTTCCGAGTCCAATATTTCACTAACCTACGCTTGAAATGTGTATATCTAATTAAGTAAGCATTGTTAATTGAAATAAAAGAGTGAAGGAAGGAAGGAAAAGGTGTATACTGACAAGAACATCAGCACGAGAAGTCATGTGAACACCAACTTGCAGTTCATCTGAGCGTTTATTAAAAAGGCGTATCTTGCCGTCCATGTTATTGGCACGCAAAACCTTCTTCATCAATTTGAGCATAGGAAGGTATGATTCACATGCTGTTACCGTCCCTCTAGACTGTGATGATGATGAGGAGGAGGAGGAGGATATGCCCATAGCGCGTGCAGCCATCATGGATAGCAAGCCGGTTCCAGACCTAGAGAAGAAAAAAAGGGAAATATAATCAAAAATCAATATTGATAGTAAAAGGGTGTTTGTTCAAGCTTATATAAGCCGGGGCGAAAACCAAATAAGGCATAAGGCAGGTATATAAGCTAAAAACAAACAGTCTAAAAGCAATAGTAAGAAGAAGAAAGAAAAGAAGGATACGGACCCAATATCGAGAACATGAGTATGATGATGATGATTAAGGGAAAGAAGAGTGGAATCAATGGCATTGCGATAAGCCGTGTTTCTGGGGGTGTCATTAAGCATGTCAAGGTAGCAAGTATTAGCCAACAGCTGCTTATTATTATTAGTTGATAAGAAATCATCTTGTTCTTGTTCTTGAATGACAATCCACTCAGAGTTACCAGTGAGCGGGTCGACCTTCAGCTGGAACATAACACCATTACCACTAGTAGTTGAGCTCATAATTGTCCTAGGAATTAGGTGGATTTGTTGTCGTCGTTTGAGTAAAAATTGTTTACCACAACGCAGCAGTAACAGCATACTATTAATTAATCCATTTCATCGGCGGCCGGCCAGGGTTTAACTCTAATAAACCTCAGCCCCCTTTCCATATTTACATTTCAATCCCTCTTCTTTTTAACATTCATATTTCTTACCAACGTCCTTTTTTCAATCTTTTTTACTTTTTGCATACACAAACATTTGTAACAGATTAGTATGTGTTGCAACATAGCTTTGCTACAAGGTTCGGAACTACTAATATCTCCAAAATTAGTCAAGGATCAAGTCCCGAATTAAACAAGTTCGTCCTATACTTATGTCTTATGTCCATACCCATGGGCGGAGCTATTAAGGGACCGGGAAGGTCCCAACCCCCTTAGGCCTAAACCCGTTAATGTATTTTTTTCGCAATTTCATGTGTTCAAATTTTATTTTTTCCATCTCGGTCGTCCCATCTAATGTTCTTCCGGAAAAAAAGTTGTTTCGGCCCTCCCAATAAATTTTTTCTAGCTCTGCCATTGTCCATACCAAACTTATGTCCGTCCTTAACTAGGGCTGCAAACAAGCCGAACTTTTATCAAGCAACTCGAGCTCGAGATTGACTCGATCGAGTTGAGCTTTTTTTGAGCTCGAACCTTATTCAAGCTTTGACGATTGGTTTAATTACAGCCCTATCCCAAACTTACCTTATGTCTTAACTTACGTCCATCAAATGTCCATCCTTAGCAACGTATTTCCATCCCGGGGGCGTATACAACTAATTGTTGGGTTTTTAGAGAAGGAAAATGATTGTCATGCCTAAAAGGCATGCCTAAAAATATGCCTAAGAGCAAGATGATGACAAGTGGAAAAATTAAAAGTGAAGATTTAGAGAGAGAAAATACATGAGTGATGTGTCAAATTATAAATGGATTAGGCATGATTTTAGGCATATATGTTAGGCCTCCATATCATTGCTCTTTAGAGAAATAGAGAACCGGGTGGAAGGGTAAGAAAAAGAGAGAAATGTAGAGAAGTAGGAGGGGTGGAAGTGAATAAAGTTGGAAGATGAATGCCCTAAACTAAACAAACTCTTTCTTCTTCTTCTCCGATCGATCGATTGATTGATCATAGGAGGAGAATGTCAGTATCATCATCATGTATCTTCTGCTCCCAGATCATTTCCAACAATACTTCTACTAAGCTCCTTCACGCTGTTAGTCTTCCGCCTTTATTCTCATCTTACTTTTTTTTTTTAAAAAAATTTGCAAATTTTAATTTCTTCTTTGTTAATTAAATTTAATTTAATTTGCAGGATGACAAGGTTGTTGCTTTTCAAGACATTAATCCTTCCGCCTTTAGGTTCGTTGGTTTCATTTCATCTTTATCTTAACTTAATTATTATTATACTTTCCCTTTCTAAAACTAGCACCTAGGAAGAACTTTGCGGAATTGCTAGTATAGGACTTACTCCTACGTCATAGCCGATGGAACCGACACGTTTTGGCTGTTTGCTTCTTAACTCACATTTATCCCTAAACCATCCATTCTTATTACTCCTATAAAATACTCCTCATAACTAGTCCAACTATGCTACATCTAATTCTGCATCTTCGTCACAGCGATTCTATATCTAGTGTTACCAATTCCAATTTTTAAATCCCATACATACAAACGACATCATCAAACTAGACCAACACCCTATTAAAGAGTCCCCTAACAATTTCCATCTTCACTTTTTACTTAAACAGTCATCATTTCCAACTTAAAAAACAAACCCGATGCTATTTATTAGGCATTCATAATGATATAAATTGATGATAGGCATTACTTGGTGATTCCCGTGGAGCACATTGCCACCGTCAAGGACCTTCAACCTAGGACACAAGACTACTCTTTGGGTATATTACTCACTCTTCCTCCTCATATAAAAACCCATAAACTCTAAATTTATTATATCTTTCAACTTTTCTTGCTCAGTGATTGATTCCAGTTATCTTAATCTCCAGTCAGTCACATGCTAGATGTCGGCCAGATGCTGCTGACAAGAGATGCACCTAATTCTACTCGCTACAGGTAGTACAACCTTATTAATCTAATTAGCTGATTTGAAAGAAAGAAGCTGTGTTATCCTTTTTCTACATGCATTAATCTTGCTCATCATTATATTTGAACCAGATTTGGTTTTCATCAGCCTCCCTTCAACAGTGTAAATCATCTCCATCTGCACTGTTTGGCACTTCCGTATTCACCCAGGTCTGCACATTTTCTTTCATCGTCACATATGATATTTTTAATCTTTTTTTTCTTCTTCTGATGGTTAAAACTTTCCAAAACAAACAAGTTTGCAAACAACCAGTTTGACCTCTCTAAAACTCAATTCAGGTGGAAAAGGGTGAAGTACTCATCTTTGGGACCGCTAGGTGGATTTATTGAAGCCCGGAAACTGTTGGAAAGATTGAAGCCATAATTTAACTCTACGTCACTAGCAAGTTATT
>LBNU01031013.1:5003-25741 GCA_014162995.1 Artemisia annua | reverse complement strand
GATTTTTTCACTGATCTTTTTTACCTCATACACTAAGACACATTTTTTCGACATCACATACAAATGTTACCATCGTGGCATCGTCTAATAATATAGGCCAGTAACATGCTAAAGGTCACCATGTATGAAAACTAACCTATTTTATTCAATTATTTCTGATGTAAAATTTCATGTTTGCGATTTTTATTTTATTTTTCTTATCGACGACAAGTAACTATATCACAATTGCGAATTTCACTTTAACCTCCATTAAACTAACAAGCTATTTTTTCGATGCTATTGTCAGATTTATTCGATGAGTAATGATAGAGAGACCTAACATATATGACTAAACTCATGCCTAAATCATTAATAATTTGACACATCACTCATGAATTTTCTCACTCTAAATATTGATTATTATATTCCAAGTAAGCATATCTTTAGTCATGCATATTTTTAGGCATGACAATCATATTCCTTGATCGATACTCTTATAGCATTGTAAGTACTCCCTCCGTCCCAAACAATTGTCCAGTTTGAATTTTCAAAGTCAAACTGGTTCATCTTTGACCGTAAATATATATATTTTTATTATATAATACTTGATGAAAAATTATACCATTGAAAAGTACACTTAAAACCCAATCCATTTATATATTTTGCATCAAATATTATATAACACCCACAAAAATATTTAAGGTCAAAGTTGAAGAAGAAAGACTAAAAAAGTCAATAGTGGACAATAAATTTGGGACGGAGGGAGTAGTTTCTAACATCTATGCAACAGATAGTTGAAACTAAAAAGAGACATGAAATATCAAATAACCTCAAGATATACAACAATTAGTTCCATTTTGTAGAATCTATAACGGATAGAAGAAAAGAGTGTTGTGAATATAATCTAATGTACAATGTTCCATTGTATTTCATTACAAAAATATTACAAAAGAGTGTTGCGAATAGAATCTAATTTACAAAGTTCGCTTCAGGGAGCTGTCCATACGGGAGGATAGAAGTTCGTTAAAGTCCTCCCTACTACAAAATTTCTTAGTTTACACGTCTTCAAAGCGATTACCTTGGCGGGCTAACCTTAAATGGCAGGCCTCCATGTTTGAAAGACCTAATAATGAATACTTACATAAAAAAATGCTTACAAACGGCCAACCTTAAATGGTAGACCAACATTCTGAAAAATCTTAATCTCACCACCCAACCCTGCTGTCACAATCACAACCCCCCACGCCGTTGCTTGGATAGTCTTGTGACCATGGTTACTACCCGATGGAGACTTAAGGTTGGTTGAGGGTGAGGGTGAGGGCGAGGGTGAAGGTGATGTCATTTCATCAAACCTACCCGAGGAACCATTGGCTGAGTTGAAAGACTCGCATGGCCCAACGCTTGAGTCAGTTTGGGAATGATGGTCTGTGTACTCAATACTTTCCATTGAAGGGTTGCCACTTTTAGGAAGGGGTGGCAGAGGTGATGATGATGGCTTACTATTGCTGATGTCATCGCGTGTAGGTGAAAATCCGGGTGATGGTGATGGTGTTGGGAGCGTGGGGGTGGATTTTTTTGCATTTTTTTTGGAATGCATTTCTACGAGCGGTTGTTGGAGTTTGGTGATTCCAGGCCATGGTGCTGTAACGGAAACTTCTTTACAAGGGAAGTTTTCGTATGATGTGATGATTGGATGTTTATGTTTCCCTCGTGTTTCTTCGTGCCTCCAAATGCATACTTGTGAATCTTCACTAGCACTGATTATGTACTTTCCGTCGGGACTATAGCCAGCTTTAAATTGACTGTTATTGTTCTTGTAACCTGTGGCATATCAATAGTTACTGTAATAGTTAGTAATACAAGTTGACTTCTAAAGTCAAATTTAAAAATTCACAATTCCATTTTCAGATAATTATCTATTTAAAATGTTGTCACTTAAGTTCCGAGAATTCATTGTATATTTAAACTTCCGTTAGTTGATATAAAAAACTTCAAAAATGTAAAAGAGATTATGTCAATTTTTATATGCGGATTGGGCTTGTTTGACCTGAAAGTCAAACTTCTTTTTTAACAAAGAGTTTGATTCATACATGTAACGGCAATACCTTTATATTTTTGGACAAGTTTTGCTCCATCCAAGATCCTAACCCGTGAATCTGCTGATGTCACAAGTACTTCTGATGGATTTAATGAAGAAAACTGTAAATCAAGATTGGTTAGGTGAATGTAAAGGACTAATGTAGTCGGGTAGTTAAGATGCACTAAAACCTGTATACATACCTGAAAACCGGTTATCTTTTTAGGTTGTGGCTTTTTACTTGTTTTCAATTCTATTTGCTCCTTAAACTCAAGCTTGAAATCTAAGATAAAAAAATAAGCTAACTAATATAATTTACTACACAAGACACAAACGGGGAAAATAGTATAAGGAACACTACATACCAGCAGTGTTGTAAAATCGACAGATCCCTTTGTGTGAACCAACAACCGAAACCTTTAGAAACAAATTATTTAGTTATTCATTTTAATCTACAGAGAGAAAAGAAGTAAGTTTTTCGGATTATAATTTCTACCTTGCCATCATTAGAATAGCCAACCGCGGTCACCATTTCATGAAGATCAAGCCAGTCCACAACATGCCGATCCGGTATGTTCCAGATTCTAACCTTAGAGTCTAGTGAACCACTTATAAAGTAGTCATCGTCTGCTGGATTGAACTGAATACACGTCACTGCCATACATATAGTTACATGGTTTAGAAAAGATCATCTATTGCCATTAACCAATAACTTGATCAACTAGTTATGTATGTGCATACCGTAATCACTATGAGAAAACACCTTCAAACAGTTTTTGGTTTCGATATCCCATAGCTTTACTGTCTTGTCCATTGAAGATGAAAGCAGGAGCTGCCATAAATAAACCCATTGATTATGCTATGCAAGTTTAATCACTGCGTACACGATCTACAGGAGTCGTATTTATTGATTAAATCTGGTCTAAGTAGGCTAAAATGACGAAAAACCCTTTATTTGTATCTTGGCTTGGTGTTCAAAACATATAATATAACCTTCAAATTCCTTGACTAGAAACTTATGGCAATCAAATTATAAGAACTAAACTTTGTAAATATAAACTGACCCGAGATCTTGACCAAGATAGGTCGAGAATATCGTCCTGATGACCTGTCAAAGTACAAACCGGTGTTTCCGACAACCCAAAAACAGTTTCTGGCACATGAACGTAGTCTGGAATCCCTTTCTTTTTCTTCCCTTTTTTCTTCTTCTGATCAGGTGTAGAATCGGGCAAAGGTGGCCTACCATCAGGACTAGCCATCATAGACATCGGGTGAGCAGGTGTCCCACTGACTGAACCCAAATCATCTGCATACCGCATTGTCATCACATCACATTCCTGCACTTCCCATATATGAATCAACTTATCTTCACCCGCGGTCGCAAGATAATGACCATCGTACGTAAATTTCATAGCCCAAATCGATCCGTCATGAGCTTGAATCTCTTGACTGAAATGCAATGCTGTAAATTCTTTGTACGGTTTCCCATGGACGCGTGCTTTTACCCATTGTGAAGATGGTTTCTGCTCGGTTGTTAATGAAGAATTTGAATTAGTACTATTGACTGAAGGAGAGTTCGTGATAGCGGGAGCTCGCTCTTTATCTGTTTTGGATGCCCCTATTGATCCTAATTTTATGTTCTTAAACAATGCAGCCCCTCGTTTCTTGCTTTTTTTGAAGCTTTGCTTGAAAGACAAGTTATTAGCTGTCAAAATTTTCCGATCACCGTCTTCTGATTTCCTCATCAACTCCTTTACCTTCGGTGAATACCCAACATTTTTCTCGAATTCCTCCATTGTAATCTGCTTCCCGGTTTGAACGTCACTCAGTTTATTCCAATTCCCTTCATTGTGACACTCTTTAACCATAAATTCTTTCCCATTATCCAAATTCTTGATCAAAAGAATGGATTCCTTTTGACATTTTGACGTCAAATTGTTTTCGTTATTACTGGCTACAAAAATCCTTCTTTGTTGGCCTTCGCTCTGAGAGGATAAACCGACAAACGGCGTCGAGAACCCTGAGGATGTTCGTGTAAGGCTTTGTTTAGATACTGAACCAATCATTTCCTCATTTCTAATTTTCGCATCGGTGGTAAATGCATCTAGACCTCCATCTGATCTTGTCCGCACCAGAACTCCTTGTGAGCCTGGTAATCCATCACCAGACTCGCCTGGCTGGTGCGCCCCATGTTTTTCATCATCTTTCGGTTTTACCGAAGCATCTGACAACTCTTTTTCCACAGGTGGAGGAATGTCAGTTTTTTTCGAAAGTATTGGCGTTGTTGGACCCCCAAACCCCCCTAACAAATCTTTATTGCTTCCCAATCCCATATCTTGGAGAAGCCTACGGCGCCTGTCTGTAATAGATTCAGGCGCCGCCATCCACATATCATATTCATTCGTTTGAAATTCTGAAAAGTTGCTATAATCAGCCGACGACGAAAATGACATTCGACTATCATCAAATTCCTCATCAGATGACGAAGACGCGAGATCCTGAGGAGAAACAGCCGAGAGTCGTTGAGCATCAAAGAAAAGTTCTTCATCGTCATCAAGGTCTCCTAACCCGTCCCAGTTCATCGTCATGGTTCTTCTGGGTTCCATTTTTACACATTTGTATTAAACAACAATCTGGCAGCAAATTATTATGATAATGTATATTGAAATGGGTTGAAAGAGATTTGTTTATTTTTCTTTAGGGAAAAATGGCGATTGGAAGAGAGGAAATCAAGGGATACATGACATGACGTGATCACTACTTGTCACGTCTCTTAAAGACATGCAAACCTTAACACTCTAACAATGGCTTCCTCATTGTTTTAATAATAAAAAGCTAGGTTGGTCGCATATTATATAAGCATGTTGCTTGTTTCTTAATGCTAAATTTTGCAAAAGGATTTATTTAAGGTTATAAATCAGATTAGATTAGTACATAATATATTGGTCATAGCTAAATGTAGAACATGCAAACCTTGCTCCTAAAAATAATCTTAAAAAAAGTTATCAACATTTTTGGCTTTAGTAACCTTTTGCTGGTTTAATTACGAGCATGTCAACAGTCAACCTCTTGGGAATTGTATTAGCAACTTAATCCACAAGTCATTAAAAGCCAGCTTGCGTGTGTTAATTAATGTCATATCCTCGAAAGCATACATTGTTCTTCTTACATAAGTCTTGAAGTTCATATAACTTAACGTATTATGAAAGTATTGATAACTTATATTGTAACCCGCATAATGGGGCGGACCTGCCCGGATAATGGACAGTATAGTAACGACCTGAAGAAGGCCAAATGGTAATAGTGTGGTGTCACGGCTGTTGAACGAAAGAAGACAAAAGACCAAAGAACACAAACAGAGCAGATAGCATTTTCGGACGATTAAAGAAACACGGATGAATCATGATCGAGGTCAGATAATGCAGGCGCGCACGAAATATAACGGGCCTTGAATCTTAAGAGACTATTTCAAAACGGCACTTCAGGGTTGGCTTGAATAACCTCCTTTATAAGTCTACATATTTGGGTATCACATTGCATACACTATCAACGAGACCCAAAACAATTCTTATGCATAGCATCAATAACTAAATGTTCTTACGATACAAAAAAAATATATATACTTGCAAGAGAAAATCATGATACACGTATAAGAAGGCGTATCATTTATAACTTCGTTAAGAAAATACAGACTAAAAGTTAACAATGATAGATTGATGATGACCTGTAACCCGTTCTTACATGTACATAAAAATCGCCTATCATAAAAATCGGCCATTTTGAGTCATACCAATTTTTACATGATTTTCAATCCACCTAACCTGTTCATCATCTCTTCACCACCTAAGGACACACAATTACAGCACAAAGAATCATGAATCAGGACACTTACAATGTTTCATTCCAGGTGAATGAAAAACAAATTACTTGCACTGTTTAGGCCTGAAATTTTCGGTACTTAGAAGATTAGATACAAGTTTTTCGAGTCTCTTTGAGCTCATAGATGGTCTAATGGCATCTGTATTTCCGAAAACACTATTTTGGACTGATCTTCCAAGAGGTCTGGTTCTTCCCAAAAGCTCTACATCAATTTTGTCAAGGACAGGATCATCCTTTGCAAAAGAATGTCCAAAAGGGGCCCCACTCTCGACCATTTCAGGAAAGTGTTGTATTGTGAGATTTACAGGGTATTGCTTAGGGGGATTGTCCCATTTGATGAAGTGCATGTCATGGTTAACAGTTGTGTTTTGATAGTCTTTATGGTTACATAAAACCGTGTGGAAGTAGCCTTCAGATGACGCCAAGAAGTTTGTGTAATACATAAGAAGAGTACGAGGAAGATTATCCCAACCCCAAATGCAGAACTCAAGAAAAGGCCTAGTAAGCACAACCCACGAAGAACCTATTGGACAAAACATGAAAATAATCAACACATTTAGTTGCAGATACAGGTAAAATCCTGTGTTCTTAGTGAAAAAAAGAGTTTGCTTTGACTTTTATGGTCAACTTACTTCTAAATTAAAGAAGCAATCTGAAATGACTGAGATTGTCAACTTTTCAGTCGGATATAGTGGTTCAATTCTGATCACTAATCATTTGCACAGTTAAACTAAAGTAGTCAAACTGCATGGCTGAACCTTTTTTTGCCAAGTACATAGCTTTAAATTACGAAGGAACGATGTGTGCTAGTAATAGTCAAATACTAAAAGATTGCACATACAAGAAACAATTAAAGCAAACAGGTGTGGTAGACATGTGCAAGCCTTGGAGAAATTTGTAGCTTTTATGGCCAGCAGATCATAGATCTAAATGACATGGCTTCATTGTAAAATGCAAGGAACATAATGCATACCAAGAATCCAGCAAATTCCAGGCAACTCTTTTTTAGTAAAGACACAAAATGGGTGTGTCAGGCAGGTTGGGTGACATGTCAAAACTTGTAACTTTTTAGTGCGAGTCACGGTAGTCGGATCAGATCAGGTCAATACACATTGTTTAGTTTTCTTTATTTTCATACATATACTATGCCTTAAATATACTTAATAAGCTATACTATTACAATTTAAATCTCATTTATGCAATAAGACGATTCAGGAAATATTAAGGACTTGAAATACACTTTCGGTGACTTGAGACCCATTTAACCCATTTCTATTTTAGCTATAAACTTAAACTGCAACCATATGACCCACCCAAATCGACCCGTTTACACCTAATGGGTAATGAAAGTACACCAGAACATAAACCACCTTACAAAGTCGGTGAACAATGAAGAAACAGGGTATTGGTATGACATGATGAAGACCAAGAATTGGATGACTTGCCACTCTGCTCGCAAGTATTTCAAATGCTAACCAAACACAGTGACAGAATGATGTCTACTTTTTCACTATATAACTTTCGATGCAAATTTCACCAGTTTATCCCGATGATAGCAGTATTGTTACTGAAAAAAGCTCAGAATCCACACCCGAATGAATGAAATTTTTACTACTAATCAATGATAGATCCCTGGTAAGCCCAGTGGATATGCCCGTAGGTAGGATATATACTCCTAAAGCACCTAAACTAATAGCCTGACTATCATCTAAAACGTAGTGCAAGGTATAGAACAAATAAAATGGATTATATTAAAGTAAGATGTAGGAAAAGTACCCATGAATAGCTTGAATGAAGCAGGCATGGAGCGTTTTTCTTTGGCCCAGAATACACCAGATTTCTTTGAATGATATAAGCCGGGATCAATAACGATTGGCCTTGCCCTTTGATGCCTGAAAAGTTGCAAAGCAAGAAGAGTATCACTCAACATCTTATCTAGAAATTAATAAGGAAGATCAATCCAATGTGTATCAGTGCAAACCCACTCTTTCCAGCCAATGTTGGTTGTGTGCTCAAGAAAGTTTAAATCCCTTGGTAAATAGGAGAATATGTGGAGGATATCTGAAAAACAAAACTGAAAGAGTCAAAATCATCCTACAAAGAATCAACATAGCCTATACCAGGTTACTATTTAATACTCCAGTTGATAGATTGAATATCCTTTCATTTATGTTGCCAAACTTATATTGTATGTGTGCAGGATAGAAAAGGCAGTACCAGGCTGCAAACCAGGGTTACACCTCCACTCTTTATGAGAAGTTTGAAGTTCTTAGCAGACTACTTTGATACACCGATTCTTCCCCCGATATAGACCCTACCATGTGTTTTAAGTAAGAAAACTTGATTCACATAGACAATTTGGATAAGTTTCTTAACATTTGTATCCAGTACAAGAAATTATCCATTATTTTAAGGTTCACCAAATTCAACCATTGGTCTGTGAATAAATAGCCCTCCATTGGCCTCTGTCAGCCTTCCATTTACTGCATTTAGGTTTTCTATGCCAAAAACCAAGTCACTGTCCATGTAGTGCCCATACAAGAGTACACGTATATAATACCCTAACCTACATCGTTCTTTTGTTATTGATATTTGTGTCAGTGAAATATCCACAAATGTGCAAGAGACAGGATATTAATTTGTAAAAACAAAAAATATATATATTTGGGTCTATAACACCACCACACTAGAAAGGATTATCCAGGATGCAAGTGAGCCTTTGCTAAACTCATATCAAGATAATGATCGTCATTGCCTGAATCAGTGAATCTCTATATCATCAATAGATATTCTTGAACTTATTAAACTTACTATGAGATGTTTTCTTTCTTCACAACTATAGTTCCAGTCAACTTTTATTACTGGCACATTATAACTTCCTGATAGAATTCTTAAAGAATATATTGCTTTTTAGTAACTATATAGTGCTCTTCTTGAACATTCCTTACACGGTCTCAAGCAATCTAGCAAAAACATTTCATCGTGAGGATAGTTACTCAGTTCAACTGTATGGTTAATTAACAACTAAAATGAAGACACAGTAAGTTCAATCACAACTTTTTTTTGTAATCAGTTGATGAGCCACCTGCTAAGCAAAAATTTCGAGCACAATGCAATATCTAAAAACAATGTGCATTCATACATCAATCAAATATGTAACATTTCAATTTTTCATAGTACATAAACTAAGTTGCAAACTTACAGCATAACACATTTAAAAAACTAAAAATTAATAATTTTAAGCTTAGCCAGCATAACACACATATGTCTCGACTGAGATTGACCCACAACTATTTGGTAATTGTCACTCACACACTGCTAAGCTAAAAACTCTTCTTTCTGGCACACCGACATATCTAAGCAAGGGCGGAACTATTAAGGGGCAGGGTGGCAACTAGTGTATATATTTTAGGTTTTAGGGGTAATTAATTTGACAATACAAACCAATCTCTCCAATTCCTTAACCGGCCTTTGACTATAAACCATATGACATATCCTCTTCTATTTTCATAATTAAATTATGGATAGGTTATTTATGGCTTAGATAAGATAGATAATCTCGGCCCATTTGATTCATGCAATAAAAGACTATGCCTAGGGTGTGTTTGGAACATAGAGTTTAGGAGCATTTATGAGCGGTGAGCGTTGAGTGTTGTGATTTAAATGCTCGTTTGGCAAGCAGCAAGTAGCTTTATTTTTTTCTCGAAATGCTCATTTTCCAATGCTCCATGAAGTAGCATTTAGGAGCGTTAAGCCTTTAGGAGCTGTTTTACACATTATTACTACACCTACACTACAGCTATGTTACCAAACGGTTTTATAGAAAAAACAGCTACTCCTCACAACTAATGCTTACAGCTACTTTTGCCAAACACACCGAAGCCTAAACTTTTCTTATACTATTAGCATAAACTTCTTATCCGGAGTGTAATCTTGTTTAAAACAAATTACTTCTTATTCTCTAAATATTCGATTCATGTTTAACATTTGAAATTCAGATGATTTTCTATATTCGAAATTTGAGACTTGTGCTTAATAGTATTATCTTTTGTTCGTTTCATTATTACGGGTTTATTCTTCTATAAGTTACAAAGAGGTTCATTCTAAACTTGCATAAATACAGCCCCTCCAAAATAAATGTTCAAGTTCCACCACTCTATCTATGAATAAGGTACATTATCAATCAAATGTGTAACATCTAAATCATGTAAAGAAACTAACCATCTTGCGGCATAAGTGGATAATCCGAAGCACTCAAGTTAACAAACCAATCCCAATCCTTCCACTTCCGCAACAAAACCGCCACCCCTTGCAACAAACACNTCCACCTCTAACCTATAAAAGAAAAAAATATCTTCAATCCTCTCATTTATTCAATCTAGTTTCTCTCTCATAAAAACACACAGATCCAGTTTCTCTCTCATCACAATAAAAACCACCATTGGAAAATCAACCACCATACAACCGTCGTTCACACACAATCACCTGAAAATAACCGTGGGTTTAGGTGAAGGTGAAGATATGACGTTCCAGATGTCGAACGGTGAATTTGAAGGTGAGGTCAGTGACGCTGGTTTTGTCACCAGAAAGTTACCGGAAAATTTTTCCGGTGAGGTAGCTTGGAGACGATACATGAATTGTTTGATTAAGTAATATCTCATTGCAAAATATCAATAAATAATATTGTTATTCGTGACTTCATGTACTCCAGATATAGAATGATAATGCAGATATAGAATGATAATTGAGTTGAAGTAGCTTTGTTATTTTGCTTATATTCTAATTCTAATACTTTTATATATAGTTATATTTCAGAAAATAAGTTGCAGCAGAAGGGTTAAAATAAAGAAGTTGGTGTTGCAATCTTTCTACCCTGTTATTGTTTTGGGTGACCCACCACCCCACCTACCACTTGCAAAACTCTTTAATATTGTGGAGATGAGTGATTCAGTTATTGGCTTAAAAATATATACTGTATATAAAATCTCATGTGATTCCTTGGTGGATCACGTGTGATTCTCTCATAAGAATTTTAAGTATAAGCTCTTTATTAGTTATGAGATTCTTTTACAGCAATCACATGAGATTAAACAAAATCCCATGTAATTCATTGGTGGATCACGTGTGATTCTAGTGAATCACGAGTGATTCCGTTGTTGAAGTGTTTTGTTATGGAAAATGTAAATCATGTGTAATTAACTCTTTGTTGTAGAACCCTTTATAGCGAAATTGGAAAACAACAAGCGGATGAAAGCGAAACAGTGACAAAAATAGAGTGATAGACTATAAGGTGTTGCTTGAATGTATAAACTAGTAATTTGCTATGTGATTCTTTTATCTGAATCACATGTTATTCTAACGTGAATCACGTGTGATCCTAGTATGAATCACATGTGATCCTTATGCATGATCACATGTATATATATATAAATCACTTGTTCTGCACAGAATCACGTGTGATTCTAAAATCTACAGTAATTCTCTATTTTTTCATTTTTTGTGTTGTGAAAAGGTATTAGATACTGTAGAAGATGAGTCGGTGATATGTTCTTGTAGATGCTTTGTTCTGCACAGAATCACATGTGATTCTAAAATCTAATTTTAAAAATCATGTTACACATAAATATGTTGTTTTGAAGGTAACTGAATTATTTTTTTGAATTATTTCCAGATCCATTAGTGGAGAGAGGCCACATCAAGTTAGGGTGGAGCCGAAAACATGGACATAGTGGAGAGAAGACCAGGACACTTGCAAAATAAATTTTTATTTTTCAGAATTCTTTTTATGCATTGTTTTATATGTGTTGTGAATTGAATTTATGGAATTCTCATTTACTTAAATACAAAACTATTTATTGAATACTCATCTTTTGCATTTTTATTATGTTTGAATGTAAGACATAAGAGAGCACTCAATACTTTTATAAATTTTACAAAATAACAAAACATGTGATTTGTAAGAAACATGTTATCAAATCAAGTATAAATCGCATGCAAATCACATGTGATTCGTTTGTTAACCACATGTGATTCACCTTAAAAATAATATGAGATAAAAATCACATGTGATTTGAGGGTAATCACATGTGATTTGCATATCAACATGCGTAAAAACACAACAAACAAAGCAACAAAGGATAAACAAAAGCAACAAAGAAGGCTTATAACTTGAACTTGTCTTTTTCATTTATGGTTTTTTTTAAACAGAAGCAACTAAGATCAAAACATTCATATCAAGTCGAGGCTTTTTACAAGTGTCTCCCTCGCATTTATCTCTACTATCATGATCTTCCGTCGAGTGACCCGCTATCTCATCACCACTATGTTCAAAATCATCCCATACAATATCATCAAGCTGTTACACAAGCTACCAAATTTTAGCTTTTATAACAAAGTTAACAAATTTCCCTAAATATTCATATTATCATGCGATAATATTTAGCAATTAGTTTGTGAATTAATATATGAGTTCTTTAAAACAGCCATGATGACATCTAAATTACCAAAGCAGACAGTTGGTTAGAAAGAAATTAATCTCTCTCTTTATTTTTTTTTTATTATTATTATTTTTTTTAACATTCTTGTGGCTTATGTTCATGTGTTTGTATATGCTTCTAGAATTGCGTTCTCAAATCACCTTCTGTTGGTAAGATACAGAAGGTGGAAAAAGGAACAAGACTAGATAAACCCATAAGCCACAAAGTACTTATCAAAACCCCATAAATAAGCTTATAAGCCTAAGCTTATAACCTTATCCAAATACTAAGATGAGCTTATAATTGCTATATAAGCTAAATAGTAAGCCTGAAAGATAAGCTATAACAAACAACCTCTTATATTATATCCAAATCAACTTCTACTACTCATATCCAAAATAAGCGAAAATAAGCGACAAAAGCCTAAAAACCTGAAAACCTAAATAAGCAACATATACTGCCAATATCCAAAATAAGCAACACAATAAAAAATCTAAATATGCAACAAAATAAGCAACATCTACTGATTATATGCCAAAATAATATGAAGATAATCAAATGTATACCATATTCCACATTTCGAAGCTTATTTTGATTTAAAAAAAACCAGCAATGAAGACGATTGGGGCAACAAATCAACTTTAGATATTGATATTCCGTCTTCTATGTCCATTGAATAGCGTTGATTTTGATCAATTTGGCATGAATATCGGTTAGGGTTTGATACACTGATTTGGGGGTGGTTAGTGTGTGAAAGTAGTGTTTGTGTGTGTAACAGGTGAGAATGAATCAGAAATGAATTACTCAACTGACCCCTCGAGTTGAGTTATGAGATAATATAATTACCAAAATGTCCCTTAGTTAATAATTAAATAAAAGTGTCAATTAATCTGAACCATTAGATTGAAGTTGGATGAGTGGTTGAGATTAAAGGGTTTGATCTTTAGATAAAATATGTTCTGCATTGAACTTTTGTCATGTTGTTTAATGTTTCGGTTTTTGTGTTCAAAATCGACTTTGTGTTTTTTTTCTTTTCTTTTATCTTTTTCAAAAAAAAAAAGAAAAAAAAAAAAAAAAAAACAAACAAAACAAAAACAAAAAAACAAAAAAAAACAAAACCAACAACAACAACAACAACCCACATTATTCATGGTCTAGGTGTTACTGGGCCATCAACAACAACCCACATTATTCATGGTCTAGGTGTTACTGGGCCATCAACATTTATGATTTATGTAAATCGGTCAAACAAATTTATCAATCGCGGTCAACGATAGTCAAACTTGTCGAAAACTTGTAAATCTTGTCGGGAATACCANATGACTTCATGTATATGTCTTAATTAAACAACATAACAAGATAACGTCTTACTTTATTATAAGTCTTATAACAATTAAAAGACTTTATGTTTATATCTTTACAATGAAACATAAACATGTTTAACTAAAGTAATTATGAACACCATCTCTTGGTTTCAATAGTATTTTCAAGTTAATTTATTACTTCGTAATAATGTAACACAACATTATTTCTTCAAACAAAACAAAAACAAAAAAACAAAAAAAAACAAAACCAACAACAACAACAACAACCCACATTATTCATGGTCTAGGTGTTACTGGGCCATCAACAACAACCCACATTATTCATGGTCTAGGTGTTACTGGGCCATCAACATTTATGATTTATGTAAATCGGTCAAACAAATTTATCAATCGCGGTCAACGATAGTCAAACTTGTCGAAAACTTGTAAATCTTGTCGGGAATACCAAAAACTCACCAAAAATACCCAAATTTGTCAAAATTGTCAATTTGGTTAATCTCGCCTAGATTGATTGCAAGCTACAAGAGGATCGACCGCCCGACTACCGATTCACCATTTTTGTAAACTGGTTGAATATAGAGATTAGAGAAAAAGAATTTTCTTTTTTTTTTTTTCTTTCTTTTATTAATTTAAAAAAAAAAAAAAAAAAAAAAAAAGTTGAGTAACATGTTATACTAGGGGTGAGCAAACGGACCGGATGGACCGGACCGACCGGACCGGACCGGACCGACCGGACCGGACCGGACCGGACCGGACCGGACCGACCGGACCGGACCGGACCGAGACCGGACCGACCACATTCGGTCCGGTCTCGGTCTAGGGTTTTTCATAATTTCGGTCTCGGTCCGGTTCAGTCCGGCTTAAAAACCGGACATTTAGCCTATTTGGACCAAGACTGGACCGGACCAAACCGGACCGACCACATTCGGTCCGGTCTCGGTCTAGGTTTTTTGCCGGATTCGGTCTCGGTCCGGTCCGGTCCGGTTTTTCTTGGTCCGGTCCGGTTTTCGCCCGATGAGCACCCTTATGTTATACCAATGTACCTTTTTAGATTTCAATTTCTTTATTTTCTCAAAATAAAAATTTTGACTTAATTTTATAACTTATAATCATCATTAAAAATATTTACCAATCGCATTTAATAAATACTATATACACTTAAAAAATGCATAACATAAATATTTTATAATTTTAGCATCTCGTGACCGTGTAGTTAAACCTTTGACTTTGCAAATTATATTGCAAATATCATTCGCGGCTCATGGACTGTGATAAATCACCAATCTTCAATAGTTAGTTGATAAAAAGAGTAGCCAATTTAATTTCACGGGTAGCCCATTGTTGTAAAACAAGGGTAACAAAGCCGAGTAATCGGTGATTACTTGGAGTAGGATCAATGGTGATTACTTACTACAAGGACAATACTAGACCAAACTTGGTCAAAAATTGGGTTTATCTTTGATAAACTCGACCTATTTGAACATATTTTTGTGGTCCTATCAGCATGTTTTAAATATAATTTCGAATGTAATATAATAATTCTAATTTGATTAATCACTGAATACTCATCACCTTTGATTACAAGCTACATAGTAGTTAGCCGCTCAACTAGCACTCATGGCTTTTACAACCACGGAGTAGCCCAATATAAATGTGGCATAATTTGAACTATACATGGTATGATGATTTCAAAGCTTTAGATATCTAAAAGGGCTCAAGTAGCCAATGGTTTTGCAAAGGTGTTAGATGATAAATTTTCAAACTTTCTTGTTTTGATTTGTATACATTTGTTTATTTGTGTTTATATTGTTTTCTATTAAGTCTTTTTCTAGCAAAAGTTAAGTGATTAAAAATCGAGTTACGAAAGGTTGTTTCTATCAGTCTTTATGATATCATGATAAAGATGTTTAGTCTTTTTGTAATAACTGCTATGAAGATGTGGTCGAAGTATCTTGATGGCATCTACAATGGTTGCTTTTGTGTGGCGCTTTTTGTATTAGATGTTTGTAAGGTGCTTGGATTTTTTCGGTGTTTGAACATAACTCATTCGGCTTCCAAAAAAAAGTTGAGATATGTTTAAATAAAGAGAAATAAAAAAGGTTTTGTTAAAACTAAACTAACCTCATGTGAGAATCACATGATATGATAATAGATGTTGGTCAACGCAATCATCTAACTTACGACATGAAGATATAGGATACTTAGCTATACTTAAAAGGAAATAAACTATCATCAAATGACCTAGTGGTAAGAGCTTTAGGTGCAGCAACGAACACTCCTTCGCCGTTCATACGTGGCACCCTCGCTGAGCTCGCCGCCGCTCGTCGCCATACCGCCCCCCCCCCCTCTCGTCGAGGTTCGCCGTTTGGCACCTCTTCGTGGGCACGGCGAAGAGAAAAGGCTGCAAAAGTTATGAAAAGTGTACGTTTTTCAAACGGTAATATATCCGTTTTAATTTAAACGGTCGATTTTTATTTATTATTTTTTTTAATCTATTTTGTTTGTAAATGAAATAAACACACACAAACTCTATAAATACTAACTCATTTTCCTTCTCCTCACTACATTTCAACCAACTAATAAAAATCTCTATATCTCTTCTCCAAATAAACAAAAAAATGTCTCAAAACCCGAACCTAGGGGCTTTTTCACAAACCTCCTAACGTTAAACCAACATCAATACGGGGGATCGTCAAACTCTTCTAATCACTGTCGCAAAATAACTCTCCTCAATCGCCATATGGTTCCCAACAATTCAATCCAAATGAAATTTATCGTAACCAACAATATGCGTTTCAACAAGGATTCGCATCTCAAGCCCAATTCAATCTGACACCACAATTTTATAACCCGAATCATGCATCCAATTTTCCTACTCTTCCATCACAACCACAACTCGAATCACAACCACCCCAACAACCATTTAAAGTACCTAAGGCACAATCACCGGCCAAAGGACGAAGCAAAAAACCAAAGCCCATAAAGCAAAAAGAGTCGTTGATTTAGACGCCGACGATGACGATGACTTGGAAGAAGCATGTCAAACGCGTGTTAGTCGAAGATGGACAAAGGAAGAAGAAAAGCTTCTTGCGGAAACATGGATAGAAACTTCCCAAGACGAAGAAATGGGCAATAGCAAAACCGACGAGTACTTTTGGAACGACATTCATGAAGCGTTCAACGAGCGAACTGTTGGTGACCCTCGTACTAAAAATATGCTAACCGGTAAATGGTTGAGGCTTAATAGCGACTGCCAAAAAGTTCATGCTATTTATAAGCATATTGGCCGTCGCAGTGGTGAAAATGATCATGATCAAATCGAGAATGCGAAAACGAGCTTCGAACAACGCTTTGGTACGAGGGGTTTCAATTATGAGCACGTTTGGGAGATCTTGAAACAATACCCGAAATGGGATGCTGGAGAACCTATAGACATTACATGTCTTGATGATATATTCGGGCCAGACNAAGGGAATGTCTAACCAATGCCCTTAGGGCATTGGTTAAGCTTTGTCTTTTTGTGGTTTTTAATTACATAAATAGTCCTTGTAGTTGACACAAAATGACATATTTGGATAGGGACTCACATAAAAAGGAATTAAAAATCACAAAAAAACAAAGCTTAACCAATGCCCTAAGGGCATTGGTTAGACATTCCCTAAAGAAAAAGAAAAAGAATAAAAAATACTCCCTTCGTCTCAAAATTATTGTCATGAGTGAGAAAACACTAAGTTTAATAAAAATGGGACTCCTATAAATCTTAACTACTCAAAGAGAATATTCCCCTAATATATTCTCTAGTTTTTACTAAAAATGTAAAGTGGACAATCTGAGACATCAAAAAATGGAAATATGGACAATTATATTGAGACTGAGGGAGTATGCAACTGCGGCACAAGTCGAAGGGCCATTTGTATGTTTTGCTCATTTGTATAACTGTAGAAATAAAAAAGTTAAAAACAACATATAAATAAGCATTTTCACATAAGCAATCAAAACACCCCTTGACTCGCCTCTCGTCTTCCTGTCTGCAGCAGTCGCCTAACCCAACAAGGTTTTTTTTTCTTCTTTTCTTACTGCAATCCCTATTAATTTAAAGTTTTTAAATATATTCTTATTGTTGCATCTGTGATGTTCTTTTTTATGATTTTGAGGTTGAATTTAGTCTTAATTGTGACTGCTATCATTAGATCACTAGATCTGGGGTTTTAAGATTAGATATACGATGTTTCTACTAAGATTGTATCTGGGTATTAAAGTTTTTGCAAGTTATGTAGCGGGGGTAGCGATAACGGGTGTTAGTAGCTGAGAACAATGAAATGTGATGTTTTTTGATGATTAGTGTGATAAGTTATAGTATATGGTTTTGTTGTTTGTGATTGGGATGACACGGTTTGTTAGCTCGCAAGTTTGGTGTTTTTCATAACGTTGAGATGAAAATTTCGTGAAAAGTAAGTTTCGTTATGCAGAAAGATATGCATTGTATAGCACTATAGTGTTCAGGGTGAGAGTTGGGTATTGAGTAAAATTCGATAAAGTACCTGTACATGCTATTTTGAGTGTCACTTATAGAAGGTTTTTTTATAGTACAAATGATGCTAGCCGCTAGGAAATTTTGTGTTCGAAAAGTCCCAAGTTAAAACAAGATGGTTGGATCAGTTGGAAAAGCCCCTCTCCTTTGGAGACAGAGGCGAGGGTTCGATCCTCACTCCGTGCAAAAAGGCCGGAGGTCCTCCAGAAGCAGCCTCTCTACCATCGGGTAGGGGTAAGGCTGTCTACATCTCACCTCCTCCATACCTTGTGGAAGATGGGATTGGGTACCGTTGAATCGTTGATTTTCTAGTCAGTTGAGTTAACTTGGGAAATGAAGAATTCGTAGCATAGATATCATCTTTTTTAAGTGTATCCTTCTATAATTGGCATAAGCTCTTTGTTCTAGGCTTGTAGCATGTTTGGGCTTTCACATTGTAGTAGCTGAACGTTAACACGTGACTTTGATGTGATCCCTATAACTTATGGTCCCCTTATTGCTTCATATTCTTAGTACCTTGATATGATTGAAAAACAAATGGTTCGAGACAGACATATCCTTCATAAAATGATCAAGTATAAGAGTTGCATGGTTGTTTAAGACAAAACGGTAATCTTCAAATTACTTGCCTTATCTTTGTAATCCAATCTCAACTGGTTCAGTATTAAGAATTGCTCTGAAACCATGTGAGTTTTTCTACTTATTTACTATTTGCAGTTTTGTACTACCCGAAAAACTTGTTAAACAGTACCGGTGGAGATATTCTTTTAAAACAGTTTCTAATTCATGTAGTCCTTAAAAATGAGTGGTCTGGTTTCAGCTGCAGGATATAATGTATAATCATATAGTTTTTATTTGTAAGAGATGACTAAAGGAAATATTCTTAATTTTAGCTTCCTGCTTAAATTGAAGCAGTCGCATAACTTGTCTGACTTAGGCCAGCTACTCATAACCAGTCTATAATTTGGAAGCTTTTAATCTGATAAAAACATTATAATTATTGCACATGACATTCATATTTTATCTCTGGTGGGTTGAGTAATCAGGGCGGAGCCAGAAAGTTATGGTCGAGGGGGCACACTTTGATATTTTTAGAAACTACACTATAAATCGGTTGAGTTGAGGGACCAATTTGATACATAGTTACAGTTCATGTTTTTCTCCCATTCCAGTGGCAAGTTACAGATATCGACGGCTTCCATTGGCATGCAGAAAGTGTTAGGACCACTAAGCCCATGCTTACAGAGTTATTACATTTACTGGATATAGAAATCCTAAATGCTGTGTTCAAAGATGTTTGTGATGATAGGTTGGGTTAGCAAATTCTGCTTATTTTTGTAAAGTGAGAACACGGTTATGCTGTTTTTCTCTTGCTATGAGTTCGGAAACTGGCTGTGGACTGAACATCGCCTATGTAGATTTAGATTGAATGCCATAATCACTTATAACATGCTTACAGCTTTTTTTCTAAAGATTTGGTATACACGCTGTGTTCAGTTGGATTAATACCTGTCACATGATTGCTTGACCTCTAATATACAGTCTTCTTGTATTTTATGCAGATGTTTAATGATCAGGATTTGGGATTCTTTGCTAATTCACTGGGCATCGTTATACTCTTTCTGGTTATTGGTTATCATTTTGTGATGGCCGACCAGAAGTATGAAGGCAACTAGTGGTTGTTTTAAACAGCAGTAGAAATTAACTGTATCGGGTATATTAGACTGCGGTTATGTTTTGATGTGTAATGCAATAATGACTGGTTTAAGTTGCTTGAAACTCTCCCCGGCTAGACCTTGAGAAACTGCTTGCTATGAGTAAAAGTCTATTATAAAAGCACATTCGTTATATTGCATATGCATCTATGAATCACATGTTTAAGTTTGCTTATGATATACAGTTATACACAGATATATCATAAGCTTACAGCCTTTGAACTTGCATCTTAAGTTCCATGCAATAATTTTTCTTGAATGTGTATGCTACTATGTGGAGCAAATATACACCAAAAATGAAGTCTTGGCAGTTACGAATTTTAAAGGAGTTAGATATCAGGGTTTTGAAATAAAAAATCAGCCATGTGATGCGAGCTGCAAGTCTAAACATGACATTTTTCATGGTTTTGAACTTTTGAGAATGTGTTAAAATAGACGATAAAATTTTTTACTCTAAAATTTGAAATCAACATACAATTACAGGCTCTAAGTATCATAATCAAGATGATGACCATTAGTTAAGTTTTGCAAGTCAAGGCACACATTTAGGCTAGATGGCAAGGGAGTTGAGCCTCTCACTTTGCATCAAATCTCACTCGTGACCTCCATGCCATCCATACCCTCTCACGCGCGAAATGGTGTTCCCAAGGCAATTTAAGGTGACCGGCTCACCTTGCAAAATTCATAAAGAAACGGGTCCCATTAATTCTTTTGTGAGTGTAAGTAATTAAAAAAATAATAATAATTAAAAAAAAA
>LBNU01031012.1:34697-49779 GCA_014162995.1 Artemisia annua | reverse complement strand
ATGAATAATACTTGTATTCACTTTATTATTACTAAACTCTATGAATTCACTCAACATTATTTGTTGACTTTTAACATGTTTATCTCAGGTCTGTAAGTACCTCAGCTTGGATGGGCCGCGCAAGGAAAGATTATCGATCAAAGATGGCTCATGTTTTTAAATGTTTTTATGATGTACTAAAATGTTAAAGACTTTTATTATCATTTGTATCTTTTAAACTTTGTAAACTTTTGGGACTTCTTGTAAAACATAATAACCTTTTAAGGTTTACGTTTATTAAATATTTCTTGTATGAAACTTATTTATTATGTTTGTACTATGTGATCGATATATAGCACCCCATGTCCCTTCCGCTGCAAACCTGAAAATGGGGGTGTTATACCGTGAAACTTGCTAAGTGGGCCCCCGTGACCCATTGGGCCACTTAAACCCAACAACAGCCAAACGGACCCTTTTATATCTTTTTTTTTCTTTTCTTTCTGCTGGGCCGAGAAACCACACACAAGCCCAAAGGGCTTTGAGCCCAAACACACCCTTTATTATTTTTTTTCTTTTCTTTCTTTTGTGTACCCGTCGAGTGCCAAGGCCACAAAACACCTTCGTTACTTCATTTTTCGACACATAACATATACATATTATTACATGCCTTGATTCATGACCCAACGAGGATTTGAGATTGATAAATCTCATTCGTTGTTTCAACCAATTACTCACTCAAAGCTACCCAAAATGAAATCCCCAACTCGTGTGTACAAGAGAACCAAAAACGTGTCACATAATTCCCTAGCACCTTACAACTTCACCAATGGCAACCAAACAAACACTGTACTCCCTATGAGATGTCACGAATGAAAAGAAAAGAGATAGACATTTTATCTATTAGAATTCGATTGGGCAAGAATGGAGGTGCCACAACTATGGAACCAAGCCAACTCAACATTCCTTGGCATCTTTCTTACTTGTCATGCACTCAAAAACATTATAAAAACCTCCCATGCAACCTGAGATGATCACACACACATAAACATACCAAAAACAGTTTTTACGTGAAGATTTCAAGTTGAATTGGGACAAGAAGTTGGCGAGGAGTACGAACCATACAAGTGATCCTAAGAAGTGAACCTTGCTCGTCTCGTACCTTTGCTAGGCTGTGAACCTTAGTACCTTGATCCTTTGTACCAACTCGAACCCTACGTGAAGTTTTACCCACCCTTTTGAGGTGAGGTGAGCCTATTCGTAACATTTTACCATTTGTTATTTCTCCTCTTTGATTTTTGCAACGTTTACTTTACTTATTTATTTCGAAATATCTAAACGTGACACTTACATTTTATTTGACTTTCTAATCATTCAACATGTTAACAATCGAGATGTAGAAAGTTTCGAACCAAAGAATAACGTTTACTTATTGTTTTGACACGTTATCATATCACCTAGACCTATTTGTATATAATGAAAACACTTAGAAAATATTCTAAGTCTTAAACTATTTTCAGAAATGATTTTGAACGTTTGGTTTAGCCTCGTAAATATTTATTTTGACACACGACCTATACTTTTTATGACTCGACCTCATTAACACCTTGGTTAACAAACAGATGACATACTTTACTCGACCTTATAAACATGTTTAGACCATTTGCTAGACCCGTTTCTAATCGACCAAATCGTTTTCTATAAAAACTTTATAAATAACGTGGGCTTATTTGAAGCCCAATATGCTTTAGAGATAAGATGGTCTTACAAGCCCAACTTTAATATTTTTAGACTCATGAAACAAGCCCAATTCCAGGCCCAAAACCCTCGTAAGCCCAATGGACCTAAATTTGTTATTGGGCCTTGTAATAGTTTCGTTAAGGCCCAATAACCGAAATAAGCACTTTTTAAGTTAATAAGCAGTTGAAATAAGTTACCTTGAATACCCTAAGCTTATTTAGCATGTCAAAAAGTTAAGTTTTGAATTTGGTGAAAATTGGACTAAATTTGCAAAACTTTTTTAACCAAGGACTAAAACTACCAAAGTTGTAAACTTTGGGTGGAAACTGTCAAAACTGATTTTTATGAGTTAGAAACTGTTAATATTGAAACATGGGAGTGAGAAATGTAAATGTACTACTTTTTGGACCTAAAATGTAATAATATTCAACTTTGGACTAACGGTGTAAAATTTATATCGTTATGGTTAAAATTGTAAATTTGGTAAAACTTGGAGGATTTTCTGTAAATATTATTTTGTAAAAATAATATTAATGTTTTATATATAAATACACATATTTAATATAAAACTTTTATAAATTTAACTTATATATATACGTTATATAATTTATGACTATAATTAACGACGTAACGAGATATTATTTATTTCTTTAACGATACGTTTATATCATTTCTTATATAAGTTACAATCGTAACCTATCGTCTACGAAACTTTGATTTATTTATAATGACTTTACATCGGTCATCGATCATTTTACTTACAAGTTATATGAATATATATAACTTTGTTTTTAAACTTTAGGCATTTAAACAAACTCGAGATTCGTTCATAACTAAATGACTAGTATTCGCGATAAAAACCGGACTTAGACTATCAACTGAAACTTGCATTATCTTTTAGGTTGTGTGTGAAGCTGTTGCCTAGCATCGTTGAATTTACGATACCACTACATCTACTGTACTACTAAGGTGAGTTCATAGCCCACTTTTTAACTGTTTTATGTGGGGAGATACATGCTCAAAACCGAACACAAGTCTTTTATTGGTATTGATATACTGGCTGACCGTTATTATTGCTTAAGTAGCGATTGCCAAAAGACCCTCGATCATGAACCTTAATCACTTGCAGGGTGAACGTAAATAACTGTGAATAGATCTATTAGGGACTGACAATCCCCGTTTGGTCATTGGAGAAAACTATCATACGCACATTATTTTGCTAACATAGGTTACTGGCAAAAACCTATCTTGGGTGCATATTATTATGTTATGTCATATTATTAAATATGATTGGCTGTTAAATCGTTGTGTGTTATGAGCTTAATGAAATAACGGAATTGAATTATTTTCAACTTGTTTGATTGCATACATTGCAATAAATGACTATATCTTGTGTTCAACTGTTTATTTTCAAACCTATGAATATCACTCAACTTTTTGTTGACTTTTAGCATGTTTTTCTCAGGAGTTAAACAAGAAGGACCATGAAGGCACGGAGTGGGCATGTAAACCGGCACGGACTTAAATAAATGTTTTAATACATTCCAAATAAAACTTGTTATTAAGTTGTGTAATACTTTAATGTCATGAATATTCGGTATTTTGAATAAAAGCTAAACTTTAATAAGTCCCTTTGTGTCGTTTTCTATGATTGTGACAAAGATCCTTGAAGTAATACCCCGAAAGTCTTCCGCTGTCATTATTAAGTCTTCCGCTGTTATTGACAACTTTTGGGGGTGTTACAGATTGGTATTCAGAGCCACGGTTATAGAGAACCAGATGTTTTAAACATTGGACTATAACCATACTTTTAAACGGACCATTTTTACAAAATATCACCTTATGCCCTCCGTGCCTACGCAATTCCAAACATCCGGTAGAAATGTTACTTTTTCATATGACTTCTTGTAACATTATCATGTTTATGTTTATACTAATGACTTGTATTTACTAATCGGGATTATTACAGTACCATGACTTCCAACCCTACCCAAATTGACTTATCATCTGACTCGGAGACTTCTTCGATAGCACCTGGTCCTATTCGCAGAAACAGGCAAACTAGACCACATCAACCTTATGAACCAGTCTCTGCTGGAAAGGTTTCCCAATGTTCCGAAGAAAAGGAAACTCTTAAGAGCATTGTTCCGGAAGAACAAAATACTCCACCACCAGTTGTGCTACCTGCTATCTTCTATCAGCAGATCACCACAGTACCTCTAACACCTACCGATCCACAACCAATACCTCCACCAAGAAAGTCTCGTAGTGCTCCTATGCCATACCACCGAAGGACCTACCGTTTGCGACCATCAGTATCAACCTCTTGTACCAGAAATGAAACAGGTAGAAACCGAAGGAACCGTAAGCGAGTGGACGCTCGTAAATGGTCTTTCTTATTACCCATCCTACACTATTGGAGATCACAAGAAGGTTCTTCGACTGCAAAAGAACTTGGGGAAAGCTCTTACCGTGCTACAGCTCAAACCATTCCGATTACTGGGGAACCCATCCATCATACCGTTCCACTGTTGGCGGCTAGGCTAGTCCGACATGAGGATAGGCTTGATGCCATTGCCACCATACTTAACAACTTCCCAAATGAACTTGTGGAAATTCTGGCAAGTGAGGTCGACAAGCTGATAATCGGTCAACATGCAACGGAAACTGCCATTGAACAGCTGAGTACACAGTTTGGAGAGTCAATGGAATTCATAGGGATATTGTGCTCAGCTAGCACTACATTGGACTCGATAATGGCATCCATGGACCGTGAACTTAGCAGAATCAGTACCCAGAACCTAGCTCTCAGACGTGCCATCCAAGAATCCCAGGCAAGAGAAGCAACTAGGGATCAGACCATTGAGACTATGTCTAGCATGATCCGAGAGCTCCAACACCGCATGGATGATGCACAAGGAAAGCCATGAATCAAGAGACTTGTCGAAGCTAGCAAATCCAACATCACATTAATAAAGAAACTTGTAGTTAATGTTCTGTGAAACAATGCCATACAAGTGTTAATAAGTGATGTATTGCGAAAGACAATGATTTATGAATTTTCATGTTTGATCATATCCTCACCTACGTTATATAAACTGCCTAGACCAAGACCTGAACCTACTTATATGACCATAATCTATTCTTATTTCTCAAAGTATACTAACTTGGTCGTTAGAAATTCTGAATATATGCTTTCTTCGTTGTTAATAGAAGCATGGCCCGACCAGGAAGGAGAACCGCAACTGCATCGTCTGCTCCTGCAGCTGCAGCAACAATGACACCTGAGGCAATCCAACAAGCTATCACAGATGGTGTCAATGCGGCTCTAGCTGAGCAAGCCGCAGCACAAGCCCGCAATAAAGACGCCGGTGTGCAAGCAGCACCTGCAGCACGCCGATGTACCTACAAGGACTTCATGGCATGTCAACCGACATACTTTAAGGGAACCGAAGGAGTAACTGAGCTAGCTCACTGGTTTGAGCGAAGTGAAACTGTATTCCAAAGAAGTGGCTGCATTGAGAACGATAAGGTCACCTTTGCAACAGGAACCCTAATGCAAGATGCCCTGTCTTGGTGGAATATTACTGTGCAAACCCTAGGAACGACAGTAGCATATCAACTTTCTTGGGTTGAATTTAAGGCCAAGATACTAAGAAAATATTGTCCTCGTTCGGAGATAAGGAAGCTGGAAGATGAGTTCCACGAGTTAATCGTAAAGGGAGTTGACCTATGGACCTACAACCGAAGGTTCCAAGAACTCAAGGTACTATGCCCATCCATGGTACCGGACCTTGAATAGACTCTGGAAAAGTACGTCGAAGGACTTCCTCGGAGTATAGAAGGAAATGTTACTTCATCCAAACCTACATCCTTGGAAGCCGCCATGGAAATAGCTCAGAAGCTATTGGATCGGGAAGTAAAATACAATGAACTCAAGAGGAAGCTGGACGACAAAAGAACCACCCATCACAACAGCAACAATTATCAAGGTAACAACAACCACCACCGCAACAACAACAATCACAACAACAGCAATCACAACAACAACTAGTACCACAAGGACCGCAACACTCACCGAAGGCAAGAAAACAACAAGGCATTTGCTGCTACAGAAAGCAAAGGTTACAACGGTTCCAAACCACAATGTAACCGATGCAAGCTGCATCACGATGGTACTTGTACCATCAAGTGCCACAAATGTCAAAATGTTGGTCATATGGCAAAGAACTGTAGAAGCCCTGCTACCGGAAGCAACGCACTGCCTGTGACGCCTACTTGCTATGGATGTGGAGAGATAGGACACATTAGAAATAATTTCCCAAAAGGAAATGGACAGAACAATGCTCGAGCTAGAGCATATGTACTCGGAGACAGCAATGCACCTGACGTTGTCACCGGTACGTTCTTACTAAATCATCATAATGCTAGAATATTATTTGATTCAGGCGCAGATAAAAGTTTTGTGTCAGAGACTTTCGCACCTTTACTTGATACTACTCCCTCTAACCTAGACACCACTTATGAAATCGAAATGGCTAACTGGAATCTAATCGGCACCAACACCGTTATGAAATATTGTACCCTGACCCTATTAGAAACACCTTTTCCCATCGATTTAATGCCTGTAGAACTTGGGAGTTTTGACGCCATCATAGGTATGGATTGGTATCCAAACATCGCGCTAGAATTCACTGTGACGAAAAAGCCGTTCACATCCCACTCGAGGATGAAACTCTCATTGTCCATGGGGACAAAAGCAAAACTCGCTATGGAACCATTTCATACACAAGAGTAGTAAAACACTTGAATAAAGGATGTCAAGTATTCATGATTCATGTGACAGAGAATAAGTCAACGGAGAAACAAATCGAAAATGTTCCTATTGTTAAGGATTTTCCGGAGGTATTTCCCGAAGATTTGCCCGGTCTCCCACCAACACGACAAGTAGAATTTCAGATTGAACTAGTACCTGGAGCAGCACCAGTGGCTAGAGCGCCTTATAGGTTAGCACCATCTGAAATGAACGAACTATCAGAACAATTACAAGAGTTGTCCGATAAAGGTTTTATTCGACCCAGCTCATCACCCTGGGGAGCCCCAGTATTATTCGTTAAAAAGAAGGATGGATCCTTCCGAATGTGCATCGATTACCGAGAGTTGAACAAACTTACGATAAAGAATCGGTACCCCTTACCCAGAATCGACGACCTATTTGATCAATTACAAGGATCGAGTGTGTACTCAAAAATTGATTTAAGGTCGGGATACCATCAACTGAGAGTTCGGGAAGAAGATATTCCCAAAACTGCATTCAGAACACGCTATGGACATTACGAATTTCAAGTGATGCCATTTGGTCTGACAAACGCACCAGCAGTTTTCATGGACTTGATGAATCGAGTATGTAAACCATATCTAGATAAGTTTGTGATAGCGTTCATCGACGACATTCTGATCTACTCACGTAGCGAAGAGGAACATGCCGAACACTTGAAGGTTATCTTAGAACTACTCCAGAAAGAAGAGTTGTACGCAAAGTTCTCAAAATGCGACTTTTGGATTCGCACCGTACAATTCCTAGGACACGTCGTTAATAGTCAAGGTATCCATGTAGACCCTGCAAAGATAGAGGCCGTTAAAGGTTGGGCATCTCCTACAAATCCCATGGAAATTCGCCAATTTTTAGGTCTTGCGGGCTACTACCGACGGTTCATCGAAGGTTTTTCCAAGATCACAAAGCATTAACCAAGTTAACCCAGAAAAACGAGAAATATATCTCGGGAGAAAAGGAAGAATCTGCCTTCCAACTACTTAAACGGAAGCTTTGTGAGGCACCAATATTAGCACTACCTGAAGGAAGTGAAGACTTCGTAGTGTATTGCCACGCTTCGTATCACGGGTTAGGAGCAGTGTTGATGCAAAGAAACAAGGTAATAGCTTATGCATCGCGACAATTGAAGAAACATGAGGAAAACTACACCACTCATGACTTGGAATTAGGAGCAGTAGTGTTTGCCCTTAAGTTATGGAGACACTACTTATATGGCACTAGATGTACCGTGTTTACCGATCACAAAAGTCTTCAACACATTCTAGACCAAAAGGAGTTAAACATGAGACAACGCCATTGGTTAGAATTACTTAGCGATTATGACTGTGAAATCCGTTACCACCCAGGAAAGGCTAATGTAGTAGCAGATGCGTTAAGCCAGAAGGAAAGACAAAAACCTCTCAGGGTTAAATCATTAGGAATGACTATTTGTTCGCCCCTCCCAACACAAATTCTTGCTGCCCAAAGCGAAGCTCTTCAGGAGGAAAATAGACCAAAGGAAAGGATCTATGGTATGCCTGAAAACAATAATGGTTTCGTGAAAAGATCAAATGGAATGCTTTGTTTCAAGGATAGAAACTGGATCCCACTCTTTGGAGGTATTCGTGACCTCATCATGCATGAGTCTCACAAGTCAAAATACTCCATACATCCTGGTTCCGACAAAATGTACTAGGATCTTAAGAAACTATATTGGTGGCCGAACATGAAGGCTGACATCACTGAATACGTCAGTAAATGTCTAAGGCTGAATACCAGAAACCCTCTGGATTACTTACCCAACCAGAACTCCCAATGTGGAAATGGGAGCGTATTACAATGGACTTCATTACCAAACTTCCCAAAACCTCTACTGGTTACGACACGATATGGGTTATCGTTGATTGTCTTACAAAATCCGCTCATTTCCTTCCGATTAAGGAAACCGATGAAATGAACACACTTGCTCACATATATCTGAAGGAAATAGTGTCACGGCATGGAGTGCCAATTTCTATCATCTCAGATCGTGATGGTCGTTTCACGTCTCATTTTTGGGGATCTTTGCAAAAAGCTTTAGGAACGAAACTCGATATGAGCACAGCTTATCACCCACAAACTGATGGTCAAAGTGAAAGAACAATTCAAACCTTAGAAGATATGTTACGCGCTTGCGTAATAGACTTCGGAAAAGGTTGGGACAAACACTTACCGTTAGCAGAATTCTCATACAACAACAGTTATCATGCCAGTATGAAGGCAGCACCATTCGAAGCACTTTATGGACGAAAGTGAAGATCACCCATTTGCTGGGCAGAAGTTAGAGAAGTACAACCTACTGGACCGGATCTAGTTCATGAGACAACCGAGAAAATCATTAAGATCAAATAGCGTTTACAAGCCGCTAGAGACCGACAGAAAAGTTACGCCGACTTAAAACGAAAACCCATGGATTTTCAGATCGGGGATAAAGTTATGCTAAAAGTATCACCATGGAAAGGAATGATACGATTCGGAAAGTGGGGAAAGTTAAACCCTAGATACATCGGTCCATTCAAAATCCTAGAAAGGATTGGACCCGTGGCATATAAGCTCGAACTACCAGAAGAACTTAGTCGCGTTCACGACACCTTTCATGTGTCAAACCTTAAGAAGTGCCTAACCGATGAATCTCTTGTCATTCCATTGAAAGAGAGACAACTTGATGATAAACTCCTTTTCACCGAAGAACCGGTAGAAATCATGGATAGGGAAATTAAACAACTTAAGCAAAACCGTATCCCTATTATAAAAGTTCGTTGGGACTCCAAACGAGGACCGGAGTACACTTGGGAGCGCGAGGATCAGATTCGCGCCAAGTACCCACATCTCTTTTCATAGACACCCTTGGCAACCTTCATAAACTGAAATTCTGGGACGGAATTCACTGTAAGGGGTATGTACTGTAGCCTCTTGTAATTTCCCATACGACTAGTAAATAAATAAACATAAATATAAGGTATCGCTTTATATTAATTACCATTTTTACGAGTGACAAAATTTTTTATGACTTGATATATAAATCACAACAGTAAATTGTGATTTATCTTTTGCCTAGGAATGATGCTTGCACACAAACCTAGATAGTCTAATTATCGCGAATATATTTTAAACGTTTATATTTTATAATATACGTTTCGTTTATTTACCGTGTATTATTTATATATTTCCCGAGCATACGAAAATTCTCGAGATCGCTCACTAATATTATTGGATCGTAACCCGACCCGTGAAACTTGCTAAGTGGGCCCCCGTGACCCATTGGGCCACTTAAACCCAACAACAGCCAAACGGACCCTTTTATATCTTTTCTTTCTTTTCTTTCTGCTGGGCCGAGAAACCACACACAAGCCCAAAGGGCTTTGAGCCCAAACACACCCTTTATTATTATTTTTCTTTTCTTTCTTTTGTGTACCCGTCGAGTGCCAAGGCCACAAAACACCTTCGTTACTTCATTTTTCGACACATAACATATACATATTATTACATGCCTTGATTCATGACCCAACGAGGATTTGAGATTGATGAATCTCATTCGTTGTTTCAACCAATTACTCACTCAAAGCTACCCAAAATGAAATCCCCAACTCGTGTGTACAAGAGAACCAAAAACGTGTCACATAATTCCCTAGCACCTTACAACTTCACCAATGGCAACCAAACAAACACTGTACTCCCTATGAGATGTCACGAATGAACAGAAAAGAGATAGACATTCCTTTTGTCTATTAGAATTCGATTGGGCAAGAATGGATGTGCCACACTATGGAACCAAGCCAACTCAACATTCCTTGGCATCTTTCTCACTTGTCATGCACTCAAAAACGTTATAAAAACCTCCCATGCAACCTGAGATGATCACACACACATTAACATACCAAAAACAGTTCTTTACCTGAAGATTTCAAGTTGAATTAGGACAAGAAGTTGGCGAGGAGTACGAACCATACAAGTGATCCTAAGAAGTGAACCTTGCTCGTCTCGTACCTTTGCTAGGCTGTGAACCTTCGTACCTTGATCCTTTGTACCAACTCGAACCCTACGTGAAGTTTTACCCACCCTTTTGAGGTGAGGTGAGCCTATTCGTAACATTTTACCATTTATTATTTCTCCTCTTTGATTTTTGCAACTTTTACTTTACTTATTTATTTCGAAATATCTAAACGTGACACTTACATTTTATTTGACTTTCTAATCATTCAACATGTTAACAATCGAGATGTACAAAGTTTCGAACCAAAGAATAACGTTTACTTATTGTTTTGACACGTTATCATATCACCTAGACCTATTCGTATATAATGAAAACACTTAGAAAATATTCTAAGTCTTAAACTATTTTCAGAAATGATTTTGAACGTTTGGTTTAGCCTCGTAAATATTTATTTTGACACACGACCTATACTTTTTATGACTCGACCTCATTAACACCTTGGTTAACAAACAGATGACATACTTTACTCGACCTTATAAACATGTTTAGACCATTTGCTAGACCCGTTTCTAATCGACCAAATCGTTTTCTATAAAAACTTTATAAATAACGTGGGCTTATTTGAAGCGCAATAAGCTTTAGTGATAAGATGGTCTTACAAGCCCAACTTTAATATTTTTAGACTCATGAAACAAGCCCAAGTCCAGGCCCAAAACCATCGTAAGCCCAATGGACCTAAATTTGTTATTGGGCCTTGTAATAGTTTCGTTGAGGCCCAATAACCGAAATAAGCACTTTTTAAGTTAATAAGCAGTTGAAATAAGTTACCTTGAATACCCTGAGCTTATTTAGCATGTCAAAAAGTTAAGTTTTGAATTTGGTGAAAATTGGACTAAATTTGCAAAACTTTTTTAACCAAGGACTAAAACTGCCAAAGTTGTAAACTTTGGATGGAAACTGTCAAAACTGATTTTTATGAGTTAGAAACTGTTAATATTGAAACATGGGAGTGAGAAATATAAATGTACTACTTTTTGGACCTAAAATGTAATAATATTCAACTTTGGACTAACGGTGTAAAATTTATATCGTTAGGGTTAAAATTGTAAATTTGGTAAAACTTGGAGGATTTTCTGTAAATATTATTTTGTAAAAATAATATTAATGTTTTATATATAAATACACATATTTAATATAAAAGTTTTCTAAATTTAACTTATATATAATTAACGACGTAACGAGATATTATTTATTTCTTTAACGATACGTTTATTTCATTTCTTATATAAGTTACGACATATCGACTACAAACTTTGATTTCTTAATAATGACTTTACATCGGTCATCGATCATTTTACTTACAAGTTATATGAATATATAACTTTGTTTTTAAACTTTAGGCATTTAAACAAACACGAGATTCGCTCATAACTAAATGACTAGTATTCGCGATAAAACCGGACTTAGACTATCAACTGAAACTTGCATTATCTTTTAGGTTGTGTGTGAAGCTGTTGCCTAGCATCGTTGAATTTACGATACCACTACATCTACTGTACTACTAAGGTGAGTTCATAGCCCACTTTTCAACTGTTTTATTTGGGGAGATACATGCTCAAAACCAAACACAAGTCTTTTATTGGTATTGATATACTGGCTGACCGTTATTATTGCTTAAGTAGCGATTGCCAAAAGACCCTCGATCATGAACCTTAATCACTTGCAGGGTGAACGTAAATAACTGTGAATAGATCTATTAGGGACTGACAATCCCCGTTTGGTCGTTGGAGAAAACTACCATACGCACATTATTTTGCTGACATAGGTTACTGGCAAAAACCTATCTTGGGGGCATATTATTATGTTACGTCATATTATTAAATATGATTGGCTGTTAAATCGTTGTGTGTCATGAGCTTAATGAAATAACGGAATTGAATTATTTTCAACTTGTTTGATTGCATACATTGCAATAAATGACTATATCTTGTGTTCAACTGTTTATTTTCAAACCTATGAATATCACTCAACTTTTTGTTGACTTTTAGCATGTTTATCTCAGGAGTTAAACAAGAAGGACCATGAAGGCACGGAGTGGGCATGTAAACCGGCACGGACTTAAATAAATGTTTTAATACATTCCAAATAAAACTTGTTATTAAGTTGTGTAATACTTTAATGTCATGAATATTCAGTATTTTGAATAAAAGCTAAACTTTAATAAGTCCCTTTGTGTCGTTTTCTATGATTGTGACAAAGATACTTGAAGTAATACCCCGAAAGTATTCCGCTGTCATTATTAAGTCTTCCGCTGTTATTGACAACTTTTGGGGGTGTTACATTTCTTTTGTGTGACGGTATCTTTTATAAAATAGCAAGGCTAACAATCTCCCTCCAAGATATTGTCACACATGAATGGTTACAATGAGACCTATAAACACATAAACATGTAAATTACAACAATAGTAAACTATGCTGATGTTGTTGAAGCGCAGAGCCTCTGTAGTCTAGATATTGAGGCATACTTGATGTTTTCTCTTCCGACGATCTCGTCGTTTGATCTTTGACACTGACGGCAAAGGTCTTTGTAGCTCTGAACTTCAACTGTAATGGTTTAGTTAGGTTATTACTCACTCCTAACTAGTGAGCCTTTTTCTTTCTTCTGCTCCCTCCTGAACTGACAACTCTCTTTCATCACGCAGCGGATAAAGTAGATTGAAAACTGTATGCACCATGGTTGTCATTCTGGGAACATCATAACAACATAACTCACATAGCATTGCATAGAAGGTTGGTAATAAGCTTCGATGTACACATACTTGGTACATTATTGGTATTAAGCACGGTTCCAACGTACTGAAGACGAAACACTACTTCTTATGGCATGTTCTTTTCCCTCTTGATGGTTGCGAGTTATCGGAATCATCATAGTGTACATGCCATACAATTACCCGTACTTTACCCTTCTGATGCAAGATAGATAATCCATGATAGCATAATTTTGTGAGAATATGTTGATAAGATATGACACTCTTTTTTCTACAATCTCGTCTCTTCCCTTCAACCGATAAGTGACCTCTTCAAATTCCAACCAGCTAGTAAATGACCACTATATGGAGACAACCCAATATAACCAATCTGAGAATGAAGTAAACATCCCATAGGTATGTGACTTAATCATGTACGATAGTGTGACTAAGAATCTGATAAAACGAAAAGTGTACCCATTTTAGGGGGTCATTTAAGCCCTAAATCATATTTATTTGATCAAATATTGCCTTAAATCATTTCTTTTCTCATTTTAGGTACTTGGGACGTGATTTCTGAAATATGAAGCATTTTGGAGCTTTTTGGACGTATTTATGCTCAAGAACGAATAAACCAACAAAGCCATGAAAAAAGGTCAGGAAACACAACCTGGCGGCGTCATGTCTTAAAAGCTGACGCCGTCACGAGAAGATCATGGAGTTGGAAAATTCCTAACGTGACGCTCCAGGGAACTTTTGAGGAAGTTACACCTGACGGCGTCAGGTGTATTTGGAAGTAGGCCGTCTGGCCTTAAGTTAACAAGAGACGTCCCAGAAGACTTTTGAAGGTGACGGCGTCAGGATTCAACCTGACGGCATCAGATGATATAGAGTGACGACGTCAGAAAGAAGGCTTGCATGAGAAAAAACCAAAGTGGAACCATCACAAGTTAAACAAGACAATCACAACTTGCGCGCAGAGTAGCTGTTACTGTTTTGGCCATAAAATCTTCATACGAACTCGGATTTGGGTGATTCAAAAGCCCACGGGAAGAGGATGAAAAAATCTTCGATTTGGTGAAAACGACGGGCTGACGCCATCAATTGTTAGGGCTGACGCCGTCACCCTTTGCCGACAGTAAAGTTGCCTATACATAGAACATTATAACTTCATTATTTGTAAGCCCCAAACCCTAAGTCCGATTCTAGGGTTAGGGTAGGTGTTTTTCCAGCAACTTTGAGGTTCCGAATCACTCCATAAACATCTTTTAATGGTTTGTTTATTGATTCAATCTTATGTTATGTCTTCAATTATCATCATTGTTGATTGCTCTTCATTAATTATGCTTTGCTAAATCACCTTGTGTCTACTTATGATTGTGTGAAACTTGTGTATAATTAATTAGATCTTATTGATTTCTTGTTGATGTTTGTGTGACAACTCGGAAATTTGGGCTCCTATATAATTATACTAATATAATCTTGAATTATATTTCAGGAACATTTATCGAGGTCTAGGATGTCATGCGCGAGATTTGGCTGTATAACGAATAAAACACGGATAATGATTAAATCGGGCAACGAGAAATAATGATATACGTATTTATAATCAATTTTAGTGGAATAATAATTATAAGATTAATGGAAATGATTTCGGGAGCTCGGGAAATAATTATAACATGGTTTATTGGTCTAGTTTGTATCTCGTTAAAAATATAATAGAAATGACAATATTGGTCCTTGAGGGAGTATTAGGGTTTGCTTCTAGTCCCCTTGCACCCCACTCCCCTATAAATACCCTCTTATATTCATTTTAGGGTTATAAAACCCTCC
>LBNU01031012.1:0-29035 GCA_014162995.1 Artemisia annua | reverse complement strand
TTTTTGGCGCCGCTGCCGGGGAGCGGTTGAAAAGATTAAGTTGTTTGATCGTTCGAGACTTGTGATTTGAAGACCCTTCTTTTAGAAGTTAACGCTTTCTTAAAAACAAAAACCACAAAAAAATTATAAAACCTATAAAAACCAAAAATATTTTCTCTTTTCTTTTATAAACTTATAAAAACCAAAAAGATTTTCTTTTCTACTTACTTTTTCACTGTGTTGTGTTTTGATTTGTATGATCACTCGTTCCAAGTCTAACCTGAACGGGTCGTCTTCTTATACCCAATCATGCATGGTATTTTGATGTTATTTGGGTCACCTCTTTTTATTTTAGGGATGATTCTAGCAACGGGTGGTCGAGGGTTGTCAACAAGATTGCTGTGATAGGCGAGCTCTTCCTTAGTGGGATACAAGTCAAAGTACTCCCTATCTACCTCTTCCTCCCTTTTCTCCTCTACCTTAACAATCGCAAAATCCTTAGGTGCAAGGGTGAAAGGTGTGGATTCGCGTTCTCCATAAGGGCAAACGGAATAGTCAATGAAAAATTACGAACAAAGGCACAAAGAATAAGATAGACTAAAGAGATCCTAGAAAAATAAAAATCTCACTAGAAAGGAGTCTAGTGAGTAGACCTAATTAAAAATAAAATCTAACCTAAACAATAACTATTCCCCGGCAGCGGCGCCAAAAACTTGATGCACGTGGGATTGTTTACGCACTTTGTTTTACCTCTCAAGGGATCTCAAGAGGCTTACAATCCCCACCAGGCAGTGTACCTGACCGATGTAGTATAGTGTAGTGGCAAGTACCGGGGGATTGATCGTTCTCTCACAGGGAATAGTGTTCGTTAGGTTAAAGACTACTCTAATTAAGGTCTAAGGGTGGAGGATGATTATTTTTGTATTTTTATGTTTTTATGAAAGCAGTAAAATCTCGGTTTTGAAGGAGTGGGCGGAATTAGTTGCTAGTCAACTAACCCAAATTATCTACTTATGCAATTAAATTAAAGTTTTGAGAAAACAATGGTGGGGAAAGTAGTGTTTACTTAGATTTCATTACTCCCTAACTATCTTTTACCATGTAATTAGTATGTTGAGTTTGCGTGGATGACGGGTGTATTCCTAACAAGTCGTAGGGAGTGCGTTCAATTCCCTAACTCTATAAGCTCCTACCTCACTCTATGACGATACGTCAAGTATCCTATCATAAGCTCACCGATAGCAACCTACGCATGAAATACTACCTTAAAATCGATTAACGCACATACGATTCACGTTTCCTAAGACGTTCAGGCTTGTTACCGTATAGGAGGTTAGCCAGTTTTCTTAAGTCTAACGTAGATGAAACATTCATCCAAATCACAATCACAACATACACATCACATGATAATCAATAGTTAGGTTTCATTATATCTAAGCAAACACAAGTTAATTTACCCTAGCATGTTAAAGGAAAGAAAAGCACAAACATAAATCATACAACACATAGACATATTGTATGGATTGAATGAAGACTTATCTTAGATTAAACATGCAAGTTAGAGGGGTAAAAGTACCCTCTAAGGTCTGTAATACACGAGCTAGGGTTTAACCATTAAGTTCTCCACCCAGTTCCTCCTTTAAAACAATAAAATTCGTCCTATATATATAGAGAATACGGGCTGACGGCGTCAGCCCAAGGTGTGACGCCGTCACGCCGACGATTAGGGTTTTGTGATGGCCTTCTTGACGTCGTCACGCCGCCTTGTTCCAGATCTGACGGCCTTCCCTGACGCCGTCACCAAACTAGGCTAAAAACTCTCTGGCCCGTCATGAGTAACTTCCAATTTCTTCACTTCAGTTGTTCCTGACGTCGTCACGTTGAAGCTTGTGACGCCGTCACCTTCTGTGCACTTTAGGGTCTTTTGAGATTTTGTTGTTTTCCTCACTTTTTCACTCCGAAAACGCCCGAAAATGCTTCTTTTGTGATTTTCCCTCAAAAGTACCTNAAAGTACCTAAAATTAGGACTCAAACGGACCCCTAAAAATGTAACATTTTTCGTCTCATCATCCCCATACCTGACTATAATGGTGGGTTTAAAAATCTATTCCCGTACCCATTACAACATATTATCAAAACCATACTAATAGGGATTCCTAATTGCAAACCAAACACACTCTTAATGTAAGTTTGGGTAAGTAAAAAATAATAAGATTAAAAGATAAGTAATGATTATTTAATAATGACAAAAAGTATACGGTGAATTCTCAATGATTAACATAATTATTTAGGGCCGGTTTGGTTTTTAAGTGGGTTTTGAATTGGATTTGGATTTGGAATTGATTTGAATTAAAATTAGGAGAGAGAAAATTAACAATTACTCTCTCCGCCCCAAATTATAAGTCCATTTTGACTTTGTACAAAGTTTAATAAATTCTCACTAATTAATTTATTCACCAATCAAATATCTTCTTTCTCCACTAAACTCTCATTTGATTGGTTGAAATAGGAAAATAGACAAATGTTTTGGGACAACAAAAAACAAGAAAATGGACTTATAAATTAGGACGGAGGGAGTACTTAATTTATATATTTATTTAAAGATATTTATAGTTTGAATTACAAAACATGTAAGAAAGAGACAAATCAAACATTCTTATTTTAATATAACTGGTGATACAGATAGAGACAGGAAGCTAAAGGCGCACATTGAAAATACTGTAAATATGCAAAACCTCTCCTTCTTGACTGGATTCACTTGTATGGGTTTCATGCAATTATTTCATTCTAAACCACCAACCAAACATTTGAAACATTTTTTGAGTCCATTCCATCATTCTACAAACGCACTCTTAAAAACTTTAATGAAAAGTGAAAATACAATTATTAATGTCATCATTGGTGTTTAATGAGTGGAATTAATGTGTCCATTTAGCATAACCCTTACATAAAAGATAGAGATTGTTAATACAAATAATGTCAAAAATGTTATTCGCATTATTCGATCTTCTTGTGTTTTGATAATCACAAAATATAAAGACATGTTACGTAAAGTTACGGTTAATAAGTTTTTAAACGAGGAAACTCGTTACTTCTACGTAGCTTTTACAACGTCACTTCAAGTACGAACAAACTTTATACCGTCATTAGTTTGGCGATCAAAGAAGTTTTTATTTTTTTGTAAACTTACATTTTTAAGTTAGACAAAACATTTTCACAAAAGTATTTTTGTGTTTTTAAAAAAAATGTTTTATTAAGAAAATATATTCAAATTCAAATTCATAACAGCTAGTTTTCCCCCCAAAGTAGCTGAATTTTTACCAGATTAGTTTTCACCATGTCAGGACAAAAATGGGATCGTTTTGTCGGGACGGTCCCTTAAAGTGGCCGACGGTCCCTTAGTGATAAAGGACCGTCGCCTATTTACGGGACCGTCTGGCCCTCTCCTGTCGTCTATAAATACTGAACTGTTACACTTCAGAAAATAAGGTTTTTCACACACAAAAGTTTCTGTTTTTATTTTCCATTTAGTCTTTGATCACTATAACATGTCGGTATATGTTTATAAGTGATTTCCTCTTCCGTCAAGTGCAAGAGAAGAACTCTCGACATCAATGAAGTCTCGAGATGTTATAGGTGTCCACACACAAACGTAACAAGTGGTACGGTGATAGGTTCTGTAAATAAAGTCATTGTTTTCCGACTTGTGTGTGAGTCGAGGATGGGGATATTTGTGTGAACTTGGATGGTGATGTAGATCCAAGAAATCTTGTAACTAGATTAGTTCATGTATTGGTGTGAGGAGAATGGTGTCCTAGTGTGTAGGTTAGGACTTAGTTGAGTCATTATGTAAAGGACTTGGATCGGGTGATGATCCAAGTGAGTCATGTGTGTAGTTTTTTTCGGGTGAAGAACCAAGTGAGTCAAGTGTGTGAAGGCTTGGTTCGGGTGAAGAACCAAGTGTGTCTAAGTGTGAAGGCTTGGTTCGGGTGAAGAACCAAGTGTGTCAACTATGTGTGAAGGCTTGGATCGGGTGAAGATTCAAGATGGACAAGAGTGCTTGTTCGTGTGGCCACGTGGGCCTTGGAGTAGATTGGTTCTAGCTACAATTAGAACTTGACATTATGCTTAGTGTCGTTAAGCCTTGTGTACGCATTGCTCCGCCTAAAGGAGTGTGTTGATATCGTGATTGATAACTCTCGAGTGTGGTACTCGGGGAGTGGAGTAGGACGGAGAGTGAGCTTCGTGCCAAACCACTATAGATCGCCGCGTCTCTTTGGTTGTGTTCTTTCCTTACTCTTTACTTTACNTACAATTAGAACTTGACATTATGCTTAGTGTCGTTAAGCCTTGTGTACGCATTGCTCCGCCTAAAGGAGTGTGTTGATATCGTGATTGATAACTCTCGAGTGTGGTACTCGGGGAGTGGAGTAGGACGGAGAGTGAGCTTCGTGCCAAACCACTATAGATCGCCGCGTCTCTTTGGTTGTGTTCTTTCCTTACTCTTTACTTTACTTGTTTACTTATGTATGTTAGTAGTCAAATTGATATCACATAACAAATAGAATTCAATAAGTTTGCTAAAGAATATTAATAGGACCTAAAAACGGCGAAATGTTTTAACAACTAAAAAAAACGGTGAAACTATTCAACCCTTCCCCCCTTCTAGTTTCTACAGAGATACTCTCAAGTTTATATGAATACGACTATTAATGTTCCTTCACGAATATAACAGTGGGACCTAATAAGGGACTCAATTTTTTTTTTAATTGTGAGAGAACATTATCGGTCATTGTTTACGTATGAGATGTAAAATGAGATTTGGATTAGGTTGAGATGGTTGTGTTGCTCGGTTTCCTGTGTGGAACGGTAAGGACCCAAATGTATGGTTAAGAATCACGAGCTTGGGTATCACTCACAACAAACCATGTAGTGTGTGTTTACTATGTGAAATAGTATGAATGTATGTAGAGAGAATCTAGATATTCCATAGTTTTCCTCAATGGTGAGGAATGCCATCTATTTATAGAGAGGCGTTTTAGGGTTTATGGATAAACCTCTCTAGGATGCTCAAATGGTTATAAGACAGGTTACGTGTTGATCATCCAGTGTGTAGACAATAGTACATGTGGCAACTTCTCCTTAGCTCGTATCAGGTCGTGCCCGTCTCCTCTATTCTTGTTGGTGTGTCTCTCATTGTCATATGTCAGATAGTACATCGACGTTAGTGACAGTTGGGAGACAATTGTCTCATACATGTCTATTATATGGCCTGAGAGGTCTTCCCATGCTATTCGAAGCTTGAGAATGTAACTAGGCTTATCAAATATTGATAATGGACCTTGTTAAGCATTTGTGATGGGCTTGAATTTAGCGTATAATAATAGGCTTGGGCTATTAATTTTGAAATGATATCAAGTCATCCCAGTCTAGTATTATAGCATTAGATAATGGTATGATGTTGGACTTTGGAATAGTGCTTGTTGTTGGTTTATGTGTAGGATATAACATAATAATTAACACTACATGTTAGTGCAAATATTACGATATTTAAACTAAATTGTCTATTCGGTTTTAATAATGACAAATATGTAACTTGTAATACATAGCGTTAAATGTGTAAGTTACTCGTGACTACAAATCATCAAAGCATACTTACATCAACATCGCTCAACGTCTTAGGTATGCTTCAACACAGGTTCAAATATGTTTGTTATGTTGCATTATAATCAAATCATTTAACAAATCACTAATATCGTCTATATACTATTTTGTTGTCACTACGTAAAAGTTTACGTAAACATTTTTATTAAGACACAAGTTTTCATTTGACGTAAATCATTTAAGGTAAAAATAACGATACCATAAAACTTGATTTAGAATCAAAGAAATACATTTTTACACATTACATCTAAATGTGTACAAAACATTTTTACAAAAATAACAAATTATATAAAATGATGGATCTCAAAAGAAGTGTTTTGACTTGAGTCATGAAGAAGGAGGTTTTTAGGTGTGTGATTGATAATATTGTTTTGCTAAAGTGACATGACGTGACATAAAAAATGGGTATTGGCTTAAACCACCATACCTCACGCTCGTTGTTATCATCTTTTGGTTTTATGGACCCTCTACACTATTTGAATCCAACCCCTTCTACCAAACTACAACATTCAAAACTTAACCAAATCCAAACCCGCCGTAAGAGCAACTGCATTGCATTTGTTTACAAAAGAATTTTCACTATATGATAAGCTTTTGAATGACTTGGTGCATTGCAACAAAAGCTTTACTAAAGACTTTTTGAAAGATGACTTGATAGTGAGCAAGCATTTGGCACAAACCTAACCAAGCTATTTTAATTAATTGAAGACTTAAATGACACAAATGGAGTTACTCCACTGGAGTATAGGGTTAATGGCATATAATAGCTATGAAATTTCCTAAGTGTTCACATGTCAGTAATGAACTTTGTAAAATGCAAGAATACGCATCAAACTTTCAAATATTGGATCAATATAATATGTTTGCTTACGTGGCATGACTGGTAACCGGCTACACCGGGTAACTTGAATACGTGGATTTTTTTTAACGTTTGGTAGTACGCTCCATTTACACACAAACATTTAAACACACAAAAAATCACACACAAATAGATCAAAACACACACACCCCACACTCCCAAATCTAAAAAGCATATGAACCCTAATCTTAATAATCAAAAATGCGCGCACAATCCGTTTATTTTGTTAAAGGTAAGTGTTTTAATTATGTTAATCATCTATTTTATCAGTTCAATTTTATGGTTTTGGTGTTACCAATCATAATCGTAAACCCTGAATTTTGATTTTTTTGTTTTTTATTCTAGAATGGCTAGCCTAACTATTAGATTCCATCATGATGGGTTGTTTATTGGGCTTCCTATAGAGTACATTGAGGGTAACTCAGACACAATCAAAGATGTGGAGTTTGATAACATGACATACGATAAGTGTTTTGATTTTCTTGCATATGCTAGTAAGTATCCAGTTGTTGGTCTATATTATTGTGTCCCTGGATGTGACTTAACTGATGGAATTAGGGAGATAAAAAGTAATCAACAATTAGGTGACTTTGTAGCAGTAGGTCTAGAATATGGTGGAAAAATTGATGTTTATCTAGAACATCATGGTTAGGATATTCAGGATTGGCTTGTAAATGATGATGTTGATGATGAGGATTGTGAGGATGCAGAGTGTGAACCAGATGATATATCAGCTTATGATGAACCACAGTTTGTAGGAGAAGAAGAAGTTAGCATACCAAATAGGTGCACAAATGATCCATTTTTAAACAGGTTATGCAAGACCACTGATCCTAGTAAAACAAGTAGGAATACATTTGGTCAAAACTCACAAGGGGATGCAAAAGCTTTGGTAGAGGATGAAATTGAGGATCTGTCAGTTGATCCTATATACAAAGTTAAAAAAGGAGTAAACTATCATGACCATGATCCAAACCTTTCATGGAATGAAATGGTTTCCATATTAGGAATGAAATTTGAAGATCATGAGCAGATGAAAATTATGTTGGCTAATTATGCTGTAGCTAATGGTTATCAGTTATGGTACAAAAGAAATGACTATAAGTTATTACTAGCTTTGTGTGGTAGAAATGTTTCAGAGGGTAGGTGTGCTAGTAAAGTTGATAGGAGAAAGTCAATTGCAGATGGTTCTAACAAGTTTACTAAGAAAGTTGTAGAGGGGAGTTCTAAAGAGAAAGTTGCAGAGGGCACAAATAAAGGGAAAAAAAGAAAAACAACTTTATCTAATGATGTATGCAAGTTTAGGCTATGGGGTTCATGGATGCAAAATGAAGCATCTTTCCAGATTAAGACTCTCATTCTAGACCATACTTGTGCTGGGTATTTGATCATGGTTCATTGGTCACATTTAAGTGGATTGTAAGGCATTATGTTAGGGAGATTATTACTAATCCTAAGATAAGTTACAGAGTAATGCAATCTAATATTAGGGACAAATTCAAGATCCATGTGAGCTTAGGACAATGTAGAAGGGCAAAACAAAGAGCTTTATATGAAATTGAAGGTGGGTTGATTGAACACTATGGTAAATTATGGGACTACAGAGATAGAATATTGAAAACCAACCCTGGGTCAACAGTAAAGCTTGATGTTGAAGAAGGATCAGGTAGTAAAACCAACTTCAAAAGAATCTATGTATGCTTCAAAGGTTAGTTATATATACTTTTCAAAGACAGTTTTTTCTTTTTAAGATATTGTAATTGTAAACTTCTATCATTTTGTAGCCTTGAAAGATGGATGGACTGTGGGTTGCAGAAAAGTAATTGGACTGGATGGGTGTTTCTTGAAAGGAACTATCAAGGGTGAGTTGCTGACAGCTATCGGCCGAGACGCTAATAACCAGATGTTTCCAATTGCTTGGGCTGTAATAAATGTGGAGAATAAAGACAATTGGCTTTGGTTCCTTGTATCCTTGGGTGATGACCTAAATCTTAATAGGGGAGTTGATCTTATTATCATCTCAGATTAATCTGAATTAAGTTGCAACCTAACTTATCTAATGTTACTATATGTCTTATTTTGTACAGGGTCTAAAAGAAGCAGTAAGGGAATGGTTACCTATGCAGAGCATAGACAATGTACAAGGCACATCTATGCAAACCTAAAGAAAAGCTGGCCAGGACTTTACTTCAAGAATATATTTTGGGGGGCTGCTTCAACTACTATGAAGGATCAGGTAGTAAAACCAACTTCAAAAGAATCTATGTATGCTTCAAAGGTTAGTTATATATACTTTTCAAAGACAGTTTTTTCTTTTTCAGATATTGTAATTGTATAGTTATATATACAACTTCTATCATTTTGTAGCCTTGAAAGATGGATGAACTGTGGGTTGCAGAAAAGTAATTGGACTGGATGGGTGTTTCTTGAAAGGAACTATCAAGGGTGAGTTGCTGACAGCTATGGGCCGAGACGCTAATAACCAGATGTTTCCAATTGCTTGGGCTGTAATAAATGTGGAGAATAAAGACAATTGGCTTTGGTTCCTTGTATCCTTAGGTGATGACCAAAATCTTAATAAGGGAGCTGATCTTATTATCATCTCAGATTAATCTGAATTAAGTTGCAACCTAACTTATCTAATGTTACTATATGTCTTATTTTGTACAGGGTCTAAAAGAAGCAGTAAGGGAATGGTTACCTATGCAGAGCATAGACAATGTACAAGGCACATCTATGCAAACCTAAAGAAAAGCTGGCCAGGACTTTACTTCAAGAATATATTTTGGGGGGCTGCTTCAACTACTATGAAGCATGTATTTGATGAGAAGATGAACCTGCTAAGGAACCTTAATGAACAGGCTCACAAATAGTTGGTAGAAAGGGACCTAAATACTTGGAGCAGAACCTTCTTCAGATGAATAGGAGCTGTGGTGCATTTGAGAATGGGATTTGTGAGAGTTATCATGCTTCAATAATTAATCAAAGGGGTAAGCCTATTATTACTATGCTTGAAGATATTAGGATATATTTGATGCAAAGGTTAGTTGTAATGTCTGATAAAGCTAGAGAATTAGGTGATGTAATAACCCCATCTGTTAGAAAAGAGATTGAGCATAAGAAGAAGTTTCTTACCTATTGGGAAATGTATGTTAGTGGTTATAAAGAGTTTAAGGTTAGGAAGTTAAATGAGGGATATGGTGCTAATTTGGAAACACACACATGTACATGCAGGCTATGGGATCTTACTGGGATTCCATGTATCCATGCCATAGCAGCTTAAGGATACCTTAAGCAGGATCCTGTTGATGGTTTTCTGAATGGTTGACTAAAGAAGCATGGCAAAACACTTATGCTTTCTTCATTAAACCAGTATGTGGACAATCAATGTGGGCTAAAAAGTACACTTCCACCTCCAATGCCACCTAAGAAAAGAAAATGCCAGGCAGACCTAAATTAAAAAGGAAAAAGCATCTAAGTGAGGTAAATGAATCCAACTCTCAAAGGGTATCCAGAACTGGAAGAACAATGACTTGTAGTAACTACTATAGAAAGGGCCATAATAAGAAAGGATGTACATCTGAAATAGTTGATCTACCACCAAAGGTAGTTAGAAGTAAAGGGAAAAAAAGGGCGGTAACAGTGGTTTTGAAAGTGCAGCAAGTGCTCTAAAGAGAATGAGAATGGATGCTAGTGGTAGTGGAGTTGCTAGTGGTAGTGGAGAAGTTGTAAATGAGGAAAATATTTTCATTCTTTTTTGGTGCATTTTGTAGTTGAGAACCTGAATAAATATTTTCATTCTTTTTTGGTGCATTTTGTAGTTGAGAACCTGAATTAATGCATTCTTTTTGTTGATATTAGGAACATGCTGCAAATGTTGATGAACCTGCTGCAAATGTGGATCAAGATGAGCCTGCACATGTGGAACTTGCAGGTGTGGATGAGAGTGGAATTGGTGATGAGCCTGCACATGTGGAAACTGCAGGTGTGGATGAGAGTGGAAATGGTAATGTGGAACCTGCAAATGTGGCTCAGCCTGTTTTGAGGAGGGGTACAAGAGTGAGAAGACCATCACAGAGAATCCTTCTAAACAAATAGAAAAAAACATTTGTGTTTGATGCTTTGGGAACTGGTTCTACTCCAGAGTTGGCTTTTGATATAACCAATGAATGACTTAGTTGTAAACAATACTTTAGTTAATATGTTGCTTTTGTTTATGGTCTAGACTTAGAATGCAATGTCTAGTGTGGAAATGGTCAAAACTTAGAATGAAGTGACCTAGTGGAAATGGTCCACTCATTTTGTGTAAAGACAACTTTGTTTATGCTTAAATGAAGTTGAAGTTGCTGCTATTTTGTTCATTTCAACATACTACTTTATTCATTATGGCCAAGAAAAAAGACAACATGGTTCGTAGCTATTAAAGTGTGGTAGGAATGTCTCAACGGTCATATTTTATGACGTGGCATGTTTTGCAGGTAAAAAACAAATTTTTGCTGATATCAACACAAACCCATGAAAGTTTGATAGGTATTCTTGTATTTTAGAAAGTTCATTACTCACATGTGAACACTTGGGAAAGTTCGTAGCTATTATATGCCATTAACCCAAAATGCTATTGTAAGATTTTTTAGCATTACATCAGATTTTGAGATTTTGAATAAAAGCTTTTTATAAAGAAAAATAAATGCAATAATTAATGTATTAAATGCATCAAGTCTTTAAATAAAGGGTTAAATCTACAAATTAGAAACAAACGTTCCAACTTTTACATATGTTAGAAACATGGTTCAAAATGTACAGTTGTTAGATATAAAACTTGTTGTGACCTGTAAATGTTAGAAATGTAACCGACTAATTATCCACGTCAGTTAAAAAAACTTTCACATATTTATTTTTGTTTTACACATCATTTTCTTAGTTTGTTTCTGACTCATTTTGCCTATACCCAAATTCAAAATCTCATCCTAAATCCTAAATTTACACCAAAAATCCCGAAATTAAATATAAACCCTAAATTCCTCGCTCAAATCCAAAATCCCCAAATCCGCAAATCAAACATATTTACCAGATCCAAATCTAAAACATAAACCCTAAATCCCTAAATCAAACATAAACCTTAGATTACCCGATCCATAAAAGTAGTTAGGGTTTCTATTGAAATAGGTTTAGTTTTGTTTTGTTTTGTTTTGCTGTCATTTGAGTGGTAAATCTCTATTGTAACATTCATATTTCAATGAAATTTGTTAGCTTTTAAGTATAAGTTTCTTATCATCTTGCTTTTGACTGAGTTATAGAAATTCATTTGATATGCTGTCATTTGACCATTATGCTGCCATGGTTTTGCTTTTGTGTTGAAAATTGGTTTGTTTTGCTGACAAGTGTGTAACTACAGATAGAACTGCATAAAGAGATTGTGGAAACAGTAAAAATGAATCTATTGAATCTTCAATTAAAGGAGTCAAAGGCCGGGAAGAAACTAGAATTGAAGTGGAATCTAAAACTACAAAGATTCAACAAAGATGCAGTTCAAGTGTAGTTAAACTGAAAGTGATGTTGTATTGATGTTTATAATGCTAGTATAGACTAGTATAGTTTTGCTTTACTTTGAAATGTAAATGTCCGTAAAATCTACTTTGGAATGTCTTTGTAGTATATTTGTAGGCTTTGTAATATTCTTGTTATCTATAAAATCTTCACCTTTTTTTTAAGTGTGTAATTGCATACATGGTTATGGTTTGTTTAGCAGATAAGTGTGTAACTGCATACATGATGTAAAATGGGCATTTCCAAATATTCCTTTATCTTGTGGCATGTCTTGTAAATGGATTGAGGTGCTGATGAGACTGGTGGAACTACCATGTAATAAGTCCATAATAATGTCACAACCCCAAAATCGGGTCCAGCGGAAGCTTACATGTCGCTGGGGTGCAACTCAATTGGTATCACAACACAAGTGCAAAGAACGGTTTTTATCTCATTCATTTAGAATAAAATCGTTTAACAAAAGTGTTGAATTTACATTGTTAAAAGTAGTGCAGAATTAGGCCCTTAAAATAGTTTAAACCGGTCCCCATATGAATATCAGAGTCTTCTATGAACATGAAATGCCCTGCCAAAAGCTTCCAGTAGTGTGCCATTGCTTAATACCTGAAAATACATGCTAAAGCGTCAACACGAGGTTGGTGAGTTCATAGAGTTTAGTGAAAAAGAATGTGATGTAAAGCATTTGAATGAAGATTTCCCAGCAAAGGCATTGTAAATCCACCCAGTTCCAAGTCCCGGCCATACAAGACTTGCATCCTGTGTGTTTACAACCCACTGCCCATTTATGATTTGGTTTATGTAAATGAAAGTAACATTTGTACCAAGATTCAAAGGTAAGTGCAGCAATATCGTTAAATATACAATTTTTGGCAACACGGCCATATAAACAATTATGACAATGAGGTCATATAAACAATGATGACAATGAAGCGGAAGCCATAATACTACGTTTGACATCACAGCCAAGTGGGGAAACCACAATACTACGTTTGACATCACAGCCAAGTGGGAAACCACAATACTACGTTTGACATCACAGTCAAGTGGGGAAACCACAATACTACGTTTGACATCACAGTCAAGTGGGGAAACCACAGTATTACGTTTTTGAACACTAGTGTCAATGGAAAAATAATGAAGTATATAACATGTAAACACATAAAGCATTTGAGTAAACCACAAACATTTGAGTAAGGCAATTGGTGTTTAAGTAAGCAAGTGGCATGTTCAAGTAAAACAAGTATTGCATTCATGTAAAACGAGCATGTATTCTCCCCCAAAACAGTTATAAAACAAGTTAAAATAGGGGGCATGAACTCACCTGGTGCGATAGCTACGAAGACAAAAGTGAATACACGAAATGAGGCACAATCTCTAACCGCAACCTAATATGAATGATAGGTTCTAATGTAAGAAGTGAAATGATGCTACACATGCAAATACGTATGTTATCGATACCACTCGTGAAAGTTGAAAATAATGTTTATCGTCGAAAAATATATTTTTGACGTCTCGTTAAGTTAATAAACACTTTTCATGTAAATATATTGAAACGGTACTCCACGATCCTTGTTTGGTGTTTTGTCGGCAAATATAATGTTTTCGGCGTAGGTTAACATTTTCATTACTTGAAAATATGACCAAAATGGCCCCGCAAAACTAGTCGCGAAATATTGTACGTTAAGTGTTAAAATATAAGCTTGGTGTTTTTGAAAACCTTGCAACAATGTCTAGAAGTCGTGTCATTTAACTTTTGTCCGTACGGGTCTCGATCAATGAGAAAAATGGCTCTCAACATGACGTATTACAAAAACTGTTTTAGACTTAGAATTATTTTGCTATTAGAAGCTGTCAAAATAAATAGAGTTCGTAGGGTTTCAAACGTGTATATCTTGGTCGTTATGAGCTCGTTTTCTACGTTCTTTGTATCCCCGGAATCGTATTAATATATGCTAACGTATTTTCAGTAGGTCGGCTCCTATAGATTACGTCTAACGCCTTATTTTGTCCGTTGAAATTTGTGCAACAGCACGCATATTTTCAGAAAATAGTTTTTCGTCGTTAAACTTAGAAAAATCATATCTCCTTCGTTATAAGCTCGTTTTTACTCGTTCTTTCGCCCATAGCTTCGTTTTTGAAAGTATTTTCTAAAAATATAAGCCAAAAAGACTCCAGGTCTACTGATTTTCCCACGTTTTACAAAAATGAACAGATCTATATATATAGTTGTAAAAATCAACTTTTCTAGTTCAAGGCTTGTTCAAAACTTAACCAAAATACTTTCAATCAACTCCACAAATACTCAATCCTACCATACACCTTCTTAGGGTGTCATGGGTTCCTAGTCTTCACCAAAAATGGTGGACCTCATGAGATTGCAAGTAAAAATATTTAGATCTATGTTTATAAAGAAAATGGGTAACAAGTGGTATGTTTAACATGAATATTTGCATAACTAGTTACTAATATAACTTGAAAATATAACAAATGAAAGTATGAAAAGATTAAAAAGATGTCTTGAAGCTTACTTGAAGATTTGATGATTTTTGAGCAAGAAAACTTAATAATCTTGAGGTTTTTATTTCAAAACCTTAACTAGATCACTAATGGGAATTGAAAATTACTTGATCTTGAAAAATCTATGGATTTCTTGCTTGAGCTTGTTGTTGGCTGATCCAAATGAAGAAGAGAAAGGAAGAAAATGTTTTGCTAGTTGTTTGTAAAATACATGTGCTTAAATGAGATAAATATCTAAAGTATTGATATATTATTTCCTAGACATAAAGTACCAATATTAATGGGATGTGTATAAATTTTCAATGTTGTAAGAGATTGGGATGGGGGGGATGGCAAAAAGGGATGGAGGTGAAGAAATTATAGAGATTTTGTAAGATATCATGTAAGATTAGGCTAGATATTATTAGTTTTAGGGGATACCGGGTACCGAGTTGGCTAGAAATAAAGTTTAACGGTACCAAATATAATGTGACGACGTTGTAAAATTTATGAAATTACATTCCTGATAAGAATCGGGTGTTAAAATAGTTGTCGCATTGAAATATCGTGATCCGACGTAATTTTAGGCGTTTACCGAAAAATATAGCAAATGGTTTTAAAACACCGGGTAAATTAATAATATAAATTTTATATTATTGTAATGAGTATCAAAATATATTAGGATCGTAGACGGGAGTATCGGGTATATGTTAGTAGTAAAACTGAGTGGTAACGTTAATTAAATATTTGAACATACGTAAATTAAAATAATGCATGATGATCATGAATAGTGTATTCCTTCCGGGAATGAATAGTGTCACGTGAATAGTAAAATCTTTGAGAACTTCTCAAAGTCTCAAACTGACTCCGAAAATGATGAATAGTGAAATGATGAATAGTGATCCGTGAATAGTAAATGATGAATAGTTACTTGTGAATAGTAAATTGTCGAGGTTTGAAAAGGACCTGAAATTACGAGTTGTGACAAATAAGCATTGTGAGAACGATAGTAATAGTTGTTGCTAGATTGACTGTTAAGAGTTCAAGACAAGTGAAAGGAATGAGTAAGATATGACAAGTCTCTATGAATGAAATAAACACTAAGGACATCCTTGTGAAAGACTGGGATGATCAAAAATAAATGTAGTAGTCTTGCAGGCTATTTAAATGAGTTCCAAGATGAATAAACATTTTCAANTTGCTTTGTGTTGAAAATTGGTTTGTTTTGCAGACAAGTGTGTAACTACAGATAGAACTGTATAAAGAGATTGTGGAAACAGTAAAAATGAATATGTTGAATCTTCAATTAAAGGAGTCAAAGGCTGGGGAGAAAGTGGAATTGAAGTGGAATCTAAAGCTACAAAGATGCAGTCTAAGTGTAGTTAAACTGAATGTGATGTTGTATTGATGTTTATAATACTAGTACAGTTTTGTTTTATACTTTGAAATGTAAATGTCTGTAAACTCTACTTTGGAATGTCTTTGTAGTATATTTGTAGACTTTGTAATATTCTTGTTATCTATAAAATCTTTATTTTTTTAAAGTGTGTAATTGCATATATGGTTATAGTTTGTTTAGCAGACAAGTGTGTAACTGCATACATGCATGGTGTAAAATGGGCCTTTCCAAACATTCCTTTATCTTGTGGCATGTCTTGTAAATGGATAGAGGTGCTGATGAGACTGGTGGAACTACCATGTGATAAGTCCATAATAACCATTGCGAGAAGGATAGAAATAGTTGTTGCTAGTTTGACTGTTAAGAGTTCAAGACAAGTGAAAGGAATGAGTAAGATTTGGAAAGTCTTTATGAATAAAAGAAACACTAAGGACATCCTTGTGAAAGACTGGAATAATCGAAAATAAATGTAGTTGTCGTGCAGACTATTTAAATTAGTTTCAAAATGAATAAACATTTTCAATATGTTCCATATATTGAATATTTGTATTTTGTGTTAGCAAAATTTTGATACATGTTGGATGTAAATTGTTCCATTTGTCTTGCTTGTACTTGTATATATAAGTTTCAAGATGAATAAATACATGGACATTTCCTAACTCACAACCAAACTAGACATTCGAGTAAGTAGACCACCATTCAGAATGTCTATAATCTGATATGCAAACACTCCTTTACACAATGTCTGCAAATGATTTGACTACTTTACACAATGTTTGCAAATGTAATATGACATGGTTTTTCTTTGTTTTGGAAATTGGTTTTGTCATGCAGACATGGTATGTGTATTCTCAATGGACACCCAAACACTCCTTTACACAATGTCTGCAAATGGTTTGACTGCCCAAACACAATGTATACCCAAACACTCCTTTACCAAACTAGCATACTGAATCAGATGTATAAAACTGAAAATACATGACCACAACTTAATCAAATCTATATAACCAAAAGTATATCAGTAACAAATAACCAAAACTTCCTTTCAAATCAATGTTTGTTGCATTAAAACCACACATAACAAGATCAAAAGCATGCATATTAGACTATTTCATACCAAAAGATAAACTGTTAGAACAAAAGATAAACCAAGTTTCAGTAACAAAAGATAAAGTGTTAGAACAAAAGATAAACTGTTACATCAACGTTTGATCATGTTTCATCCAAATATGACCATTAACTACCATTAAAATACATTACATGAATACAACAACTGAAATTACATATATACATTAACTAATATGATCATTCATGGTTTGATGAAGTACCACCATAAGTTAAATATCCAAGGTTTTATCAACTTCCACAAAAAAATCTACATTAACTGTAACATCATTTGTTGGTGCATCATTTGGGTTTCTTAACTGCCTTTGCAAGTCTTCCACCTATTCCAAGCTTCCTTTTTTCCTTTGCTACCATCATCTGCAAGACTTCCACATGTTCCAACCTTCCTTTTTTCCTTTACTTCTATCATTTGCATCCTTCCTTATTCCACATGCCTTATTAAGTATACTAGACCAAGTATGGTTTGCTGGAAGGCCTAGTATTCATCTTGGACATGAAACTTTTTTTTTTGAAACAACTATTTTAGAGCTGGAACATGATTCAGCTTTAAATTCTTTAGCAGAAACAAATAATTGGTCATTACTACTTGGAGTCATCAAGGCTAGTAAGTTCTTCAGTAGTGGTGTCATTAGTGATGCTTGAGAAATACCATGATCACATTTGGCTGGGACCTTTAAGGGCTAGGAGTTCTTCACTGCTGCTTGATGATACAAGGTCAATGCTTGAATCAGAGTCAATGATTATGATTTTGCAAACATAGACAAAAAGATGAAGCTTGAAGTAATAAACATGCAATTAGAGTGACATAGCTAGTAACTCAAATATTGAAAAAGTATGTGTTATGGTCAGTAAAGAGTACAAAGGAGCTGAGTTACAACTAGTCACTTCAATGAGGAAATGTATATGAGAATTCCCCAAGCAAATCATAACATTCCCCAAGAGAGTGGTATGACACTCAACATTCAGTCCATAACTGGTCACCTCATTGAGGAAGTATAAAAGCTCAACTTCATCACATTCAGTCCTATGCAACATTCAAGATTAAGGATCTAAAAGCTCAACTTTATCACCAGCCTAAAAACAACAATGGATCCGTCGACTAGTCTTGCAATGTCTCATAGGAAATACACATTAAACATTCTCTAAGTCATATGCAACACCCATTAAGCCTCTTACAGAACACTTGTGGGAAAACTTTAAGTCAGTTCCTAAACGAACAAAGGACACCTCACATGGCTGCATTAGTAAGAGTTATCATATACTTAAAGCTATGTTTAGGCGGTTTGTACTTCTACACCAAAGCATTCAAATGATTACACAATATTTATAAAATTAAAGAATATATTATTTGATAAACGATTACACAACGTTGATTGCACAATGTTTATAAAAATTAAAGAATATAAGCATCTAACCTTTATTCACCATGGTGATTTAGAAAAAATGTGATTTTGTGATTTTGGTTTTTATGATGCCGGGAAATATGTGACGCCGTGATTTTGGCAAAACACGGTGAACAGTTAATGTTAACCGCCGCAATCGGGTTGTTCTTTGCATTCCCTTAAAGTAAGTAACTACACCGTGCCAGTCTGTGTCGTTGTTTATATACAATGGACTTGGAGGCTGGCCGACTCGGTTGTATGATACAACCCATTCACCATGTGGCAATCCGACATCATCAACAATTTGGTTCATTGTTTGCTCGAATGTGTCACCGTCATCGAACGTTCGTAGGACATGCCCTAGATAGGGTGGAAGGTTAATCTTGTATGGCATTTCATGCCTCTCATCACCATGGGCCCGACGGTTATTCCACACAAAGAATGCAAAACCCCTCACTGTCTCCAACAGGTCATCCACTTCCACTGTTACCAAAAAAGGACAATAAATTACATATTATCCCACCATATTAAAAAAAATTAAAAAAAAACCATTTTTAGCATACCAAACATCATTTATAACATATTTTAAATCCAAACCAGCACCTATGCAAAAGAAAAAGAAAAAAAAAAGAAAGAAAAAAATCTTACAATTAAAGTTAGCCGCCAACTGTTGAAGAGTAACACCCGTATTGTTATGTTGTTATAAGTATACGACGGTGATAGCGGCCATCTAATTGAAGAAGAAGGAGATATGTGTTTGGTAACTGAGAAGAAAGAGATGAGAGGTGTGACTGCGTGATTTGGAGTGAGGGAAATAAGGGATAAATATGATTCAGATTGCCGCTTATATATATTTTTTATATAAGTATTTGTCTTTAGGGTTAGTTGTTGGGCTGCTTATTATTAGTGGGTATTATTAACTTTTGTTTGGTTTGGGTTGAAATTTTGAGTTTATTGAAGGCCCGTTTGGTATGAGGGGTTTATGTAGGTTTGAGATTTAATTATAATGCAAAAAAGATTTTGGTTGGGTTTTTAAGAATTGGGTTTGGAGTTGTACCCCAAATATTTGGGGATATATAAATGAAGTGTAACATAGTGGGTTTTATGATATATGTGGGACCATGTGTGCCTTTTTACTTATTTTTATTTTTGTCTTTTCCTTTTCATTCTATATCTTTACTACATATAATGGAGAAATGGTCAAAGTGGAATTGTGGAAAACTGAAATTTCAGTCAATGCCAATAATACCCATTCCCTTGCAAAACTGAAACAATGAAATCGACAGTTTCAATTCGGCATTACGCTTCACTTCATCATATTCTATAAATTTCATAATACCGATTCAAAAACACCACATACAGATGATTCAAAAACCAATTCTATCCCATATCCACACCATCAATTTTGTAAGTATCGCACATATTCATTTTTTAGGGTTTCGATTGAAATCCCAATCTAATTGTGTTTCGATTCAATTTAGACTCTATAACAAATATTGTTTATTTTTAGTTTAATATTGATAATTTTTTGTTCGATCTGTAGCTATGGCCGGGAACACTAGATATTATATTTAAAACCCATTAATATAATCAAAAACCCATTTCAAAGTACTAATCTTTTTCTAATTATAATGAGGTATTGTTAGCTAATTTGTGTTTTTTAAATTAATAATTGGTTTATTTTTTGTTGAAATGTTGATCATGATTCAGATTGATAATATTCTCTGTTGACTGTATTGATCTTTAATCTTTTCTTTTTTTTCTTACTTTTGATGAGATGGAGTTATATTTGAATAAATTTTTTGTATTAGTTTTTATTTTATGAAATTTGATGATGATTTTATAATCTTTACAGTGAGTTTAGCTCATAATTTTGGTGGCAAAAGTGGAAGATTGGTAGAGATGTTAGGAGAGCTAATCACAAATAGTCTTGTGTAAGTTACTTTTATTTTTTTTTACTGTTTCGGTGCAAGTCAAATTTTGAGTGATTTTGATTTGGAGTGATTTGGTGGTGTTTGGTTATGGATGTAGGTTGATTCTTGGATATGCTTATCCGGCTTTTGAGTGTTTTAAAACGCTTGAGAAACATGGTGTTGAAAATGGTGAATTAAGATTTTGGTGTCTATATTGGTGAGTTCCCAGTTTTCCTTAGAATATGATCTTCAGTGGTGTTTGGGATTGCTTGTTAGTTGTGCTTAAGCTTATTGCGTTTTGATATAGTGGATGAGTAGTCTTAAGGATGTTTAGGATTGCTTATCAGTACTGCATATCTGATCATTCTAAGTGGAATTAGCAGTTGCTCGAAGGTAGATAGATGGATAAGCAGTTGTTTGCGTTTTGATACAGATGCGGTTTTCTGAAAATATCTAGGATGACTTATCCAAACTACTTATTATATGATAATTTCTAAGTGGAATAAGCAGTTTTAAATAAGCAGTTGCTTAAAGGTGGATAGATAGATAAGTTGTTTTAATAATGAACCCCAAACACCCTGGATATAGTTTCAATCATTGGAAGTTGAGCTAATTGGATGTTTGGTCAACTACTTTGATTCCTTCTTATTGGTGTCCATTAAAGTCAATCGAGGAATAAATTTGCTTTTCATGATAAGGAACGTGAAGTATTTCAGATATTTAGATATATTCGGTTTCATGCCATTGGCTCTATGCATGCATGTTTAGAGAACGTTTACGAGCCAAGTAAGGTTTGCCATCGGACCCATGTAACGATTATTGTGTTCACTTCTGTTGTGACATGTGTGCTCTTTCTCAAGACACACTGAGCTCAAGCACCACGGCCTCGACCCATCCAAAGGCTGGTTCTATAAAATTGCAAATTTGAAACCAATTTGGTTAGAAATCTATCATAATGGCGCCAGTGTTTGGCTCAACATGATGGTTATTGTTTGATTATAGGTTGGATTGGGCCACCAAATGCTCCTCCACGTATGCCACTTTCAATGCAAAGATGAGTTTGAACTCAGTAATTTGGAGGGTTAATTACTGGTCAGTAACTTCTCCAACCTGTCACAACAACTGCCCTTTGGCATCGCAGTATGTGCCATCTAGAAATCCACCAGCATGCACGGCCCTACGCCATAACAAAGCCGAGGAAGATGAGCTTGCTGAATTGACGACATAACTGGCATTATAAATAGGAAAATTTCTGCATTGTGGAAGTTAACTATATTCGTATTTCATAAATAAAGATTAGAGAGCAAAGTAGAAACAATGGAGGATGTGTCGACATTATGGTGTTTATGCAAAGTGTTACACGCTACATTATATTAACCGATGAGTTTCCTTACATTCGGTGAGTTCATCATTTTCCTGTAGTTGCATTTAACTCTCATCAATTGTATGTATATTGATATATTTTTCTCTCCCCTTTTTATATCTCTTCAGAATACGGTTAATGCACGTGTAGCCAAAATTCTATACCCATGACTGTTTACCTTCAAGATTCAATGCTGCTCCTATTTGGGGGAAGCATTTATGTGGGTGATGTTGTAAGTTCATTTGCACAAGCTTTATGTTTTATCCTAGATACTATTGGTGGTAACGGGCAGGTCATGTAAGGTAATGCGTCAAAATGGTTCGGGTCAAAATTGATTAATTTTTAAAACTGTTACTAATCCGGCGAGTTTCCACGCGTTGAACGGGTGTTTTTGGATACAAATCGCATAGTCTAATTAAACGCTAATATGGACTCAGTTTAATTTGCTTGATATGTTAGTAATTATTAAAAATTTTGTAGATTTTATGTTGTAATATACATGTGATGAATTGGTGATGGTGTTTCTAGCATACATAACCGTATAACTGGCCTTTTAATGGAGGCAAACGAGGTATAATTCTATAAAAGATGTACATACATATTTTGTTAAATATTGGTTTGTATAGAGTTTAGTTATTTATGGTGTGTTTGCACTTAAAGAGTTAATATCAGAAAGCATGTTTAGTTAGTAGATACTCTGTATTACGAATTGGGATGGCTGGGCAAAACATGCGTTTTTGGTATGGGTTGGAATGATACAGGTTGGGTTGAAGTGTTTGAACAATACATTATTTTCCAAAATATATTTGTGCATAGATATTTAGTGCCAAATAGTATTACAGAGAATTCTTTTCAGTGGCTTTGTAACTATTTGACAAAATGATTCATTAGGTTGGATGCAATAAAAGTACAGATTGGGCGAATTAAAATCTCCGACCAGTATGTAAATGGGTTTAAACTGCTACCTTTAGTTAATAGTGTTCGTAAGTTGTAATGACAAGTTCAGAAGTTTAACCTTGCTGGTTGGTATCTTTGAAATACTTTTCACCCTTATTGTTGAGTTTACTGGTTGATTTCTATGATAGCACATCTAATTTCTGTAACAAGTTAATTATAGAAATAGTCATGCATGTGACTCATGAAATAAATATCACTTTTTATTTTACACTGTTAGAGAGTATTTTATTAATTTTTAATCATTATTTTTGAACCTTTTCTCGTGCAGTGGCATCATAAGGAGAAGTCTGTATTTCAAGTTGATTGCCTTTGTCTTGTGGACGGAGTGTGTACCGGTTAATCTTATTAGCAAAGCTAATAGTGAGAAGATGACACTTACGTATACGCATCTCAGTGTAGTAAACTTCATTTACTTTTTAGCAGGCACTGGTTTGAACTGTGGATTTGAGTGTTAATGTTTTGAGCTTTGCAACTATCAGATCTTTACTTCACTTATATGTTTTACTTCACTTATATGTTTGGTATTAGTATCTTGGAGACTAGATGGTATTTGAGTTTTTAGATAGAAATTCTATATTAGTTGATATTTTGCGCTTTCGGAACCTATTTAGGCTTCTTCACACGCACTGTTGTTGTTTAGTATTATAAGGTTTAGATTATGTTCCCTTCATCATGTCACACTGTGATTTGGTTGTGGATTACGTTTATCTATTGGCACTTTTATATCATTGCATGTTGCGTAGGCCAAAAGATAATAAAATGCAGCGTCCAGGTGGAAAAACGGGCGGCCCGGGCGGGCACGGGCCACGGGTCAAACGGGCTACAGGCGCGGACTAAACGGGCACGGGCCAAATGGGCGCATACTATATAAATCGCTTTAGAAAAGTCCAAAAACGAAGAAATAAATTCCTTAAACGTAACACCTCATTTATATTTAAAAAGTTAAATATTATATATATATATATATATTATATATATATATATATATGTATATATATATATATATGTATATATATATATATATATATATATTTTAAACAATGCTCGTTTGTGCCCATTTAATTTTTAAATGGGCAAAATATGCCCATTTTAAAAAAATGAGGGGGCTAAATGTGCCCAAATCTTTTAAAAAGTTGTCCAAATTAGCCCATTGTTTTATTTGGGGAACAAATTGCCACCTCCTAGCTAAAGTTATCTACTGTAATTACCTGCGGCTGTGGATTGAATTTCAATATCTACGTCTGTTACCCACTGGACATGATCTTCAAATATATGGGGTGTTTGGAACAACTTATTATTTGTGCTTATTTGAATATAAGAAAAGTTGCAATTACATTAGTTATCGTGTAGTACAATCGTTTGCAATTACAATCTGATCGGTTCACGTTCTATTTTGAACGCTACACAAAACACTCACCACAATATCATAAATCGTTAATTATCTGCCGCTAGAAATTCCGTTGCTATGCACGGGTACTCGCCTAGTATATACTAAAGCACAAACAACGTGTCGACTATTTCGATTTAAATATTGACAAAATTATTGGCCTTTCAGCGGGCTCCTTTTGGTCCATTAGTTATGCAAGAAGCTAGCCCGTCACCTTTTTCTTGGTTTTTATTTTTTTACCATTTACTCTATAAACATGTTTTTTATAGACCCCAGCAGTTAATGATTTAGAATAACCTACAAACCATAAAGCATTCCCCGCATTATATACAATCACAATGTTCATTAAAACAAATATTTAATTATAAAAAAAAAATACAAAGAATTGACATGAAATAAATTCAAAAATATCATTTGACTTTATCTAATTAAAACGCGCCAACAACCATAACTCAATTATATCCATTCCTTTCCAGCAATTACAATATCGCAAGAACGATAGCAGAAAAAAATCCCCTAAAAAGCCCCGCCTATATCCCTTGTATATACTATAGCAGAGAAGGCGTGCCGACAATTTCTAATTTAATATGTTGAAATTCCTTTAAAATACTAATATTTAACAGCCTAAACATCTGGGTCCAATAGGTGTATATTTTAGGTCCATGGTTCTACGTGAAGATTTGTAGCCAACTTATAAGCCCAAAAAAAAAACTAATATTGCAAAAGTTGGTATTACACCATTAATTTAATAGTATTTTATTGGCCCATTCGGTTAGTTCACTTGCAAACCCAAATACCACCCATGATATAATTGAAAACTTTAAATAGGCAACAACAATTATACACAAATAGGAAAAACCAAATCCACACAGATAAAGGAAACCCAAACCTGCATCAGAATACTCCTGCCGCAACGCGGCGGGTTTCTCCTACTTGTTTATACTATAAAACAAAAAAATCTTTATCTCTTTCCTCATATTATTAATATAAATACATTTTAATTGTATTTTAATACATAATATATATTTTTAAATATTATTTTCTCTCTCATACATTAAATCCAAATCCAAATTCTAATCCAAATCCTAAACACCAAATGGGCCCTAAGTGTGTGCTTTCGGCTGAATTATTTGGGTTAATTTGAAAAAATTACCATGTTAGTTTTCGTGAAACCAAGAAGAGATTCATTAACAAATATGCATTTATTCACCAATCACTACATCATTTAATCACCACATCATATTAACCCGTGAGTATCAGAGAGGTATTATCTTCGTGTTCGTAGATGCTGTAACCTTTCTCAAAATACGACATCGCTATTCGAATTATTAAGTCATTTAAATATTTCATTTAGTAAATATTTTACGAGTTTCATTTTTTTTCCTATAGAAACATTATGTGATTAATAATTCCATGTAAACCCGAACCTACGATTTTAGGTTTTTCAACGATTACACGACTTTCGTCTAATATACTATGATGTAGTATATTTTAAACATTTCCTAAGTAACTTGTGTTTACCATATTTCCATTTTTAATTATTGTACCTAGAATACTTAACAACGATTAAATCTCTAGTTATGACTCAACAAAATATGTTACTAGCAAAATAACCTAGACTAAGTCACAAAATGAATCAACTAGCATCGAATTTCCACACCATTTTCCCCCTCCTGTCCTTGGACGTGTGAAGTGAAAAGAAATCACCAAGACTTTAAGTCTTCGTGATGAATCACATAAACTTAACCAATCACAACAGACCCTTTGGCTTCAAGGCACACATTTAATGCATAACTACACCTCATTAGTAGAAGAGAAAGCAAAATTTGCTACTAAACTACACATGTAAGACCCTAGACACACTCTTGACATAAGAAGAGAAAGCCAATTTTGCTAGTTCTTACACCAAAGTGACTCATTAGGACACTTGTAGTAAATCAAATGCAACATTGCCTAATCCTTGAACACATATCAACACTTAACTAGGAAGTAATAATGTAATATGACTCTTACACTCTTGCACCTCCTCAAGGACCTATAAAACCCCCTCCCCTTGTCTTGCCATCCCATCTCACACACACAAACACTCTCAAAATTGTTTCCTACTTCAAGAATACTCAAGTATTGATATCCTTCCAAAGCTACAACAATTGATTGCATAATCTTTAGTGATCTTCTTAAGTTTAAAGGTACTTAAGTAGCTAAAGATTAGCACAAGGTCAAGAGAAGTAGGAGTACTCAAGTGTGAAAGTTGTCTTAGTATTGTCCTTAATCTAAGTTCCTTTCCTAAACCAATCTTTGTAAGCCCTAGTTTATGTTCTTTAAACATCATCAATTACTTGTTTTTCATGTTTAGGCTATAGTATATATGTTCTCTATATTGGATCATGATGTACAAATTTATTAAAACAAGTCTAAAACTTGTTAGAATCTTAGTTGTAGTAACTAGTTAAAATACTTGTAGTATATTGAGTTTTAACATCAAGCTATTGATTATGAGCATATATAAACTTAAAAATCAGTTAGAAGAAATAAAAACGAGAATCTAAGCTTTTGAATCACCCAAAACGAGTACACGAGTCAAAAGATACGACCAAATGAAATTTCCAAAACGAAACTTAAAAGCTGTCGAGAACTTTCTGTGACAGAAACATAGAACACGAAAAACGAGGTACTTCTGCTCTGATTCATCAAAAAGTTAAAGCATGAAAGTTGTCCGGAACGACGTTTTCTTCAAAAAATCAGGTGCACGGGTCCAGAAAACGCATAACGAATGCTATATTTTTTTTCTAAAACTTAACAGCCCTATGTATAGCCAAACGGCTACACACTTGTCACGGCTAAGGTAAAACCAAGTGGCCTAAAGGCCTTAGGCCGAGATCACAGCCACGGCTAAGGCCAAGGATGAGGTCTCAAGGCCATAATAGCCAAGACCAAAGCCACGGCTAAGGCCTCAAGACTTTTTAAGCCGAGACCATTAACCAAGGCCTTAATCATAACAAAACAACACAAACACAAAACAATTTGGATCTACTCCCTCGATAAACCGTAAGATTTTACAAATGATAATCACATACATACTAGGCATAATAAACTTATAAAGATAACAATCTTCGTTCAAAATGAACTTTCTTAAGTTTATTTTTCAGAATTGTAACTCTTGTAAAACAACTAAAGACATATATTTTCTATATCGAGTGCTACAATAATAGGGAACTTCATGTGAGGGGTTCATTTGGGTAAACGGATCGACGAGTTGCTGGATTTACGAATTAAAGTGTCCTAGCTCCTCGAACGTTTACTACATGACCTCTGGATTGTGATGACCCGAACGGTAGTACGAGGTATATAAACTAAACATGTTTCATAAACCGTTTCTGTAAAACGACATACCCAACTTACTAAGTACTACATCATGATTAATATAAAGACATACATAGGCTCGTTTATGTTTCTTTAGACATTAACCTAAGTCGGAACATTCTATTTTAGGTTGCACGTAGAGGTTTTCCCGGCTTATCTAACGATTTCGTTATATCCCTAAACATCATAACTCACAGTGAGTCATAGCCCCTCTTTTACTTGTTTTGAACTATTTTGGGGGAGATACATGCTACAATTTTTATAAACAAATCACAAGTACTTGAAAACTATATTATGTGCTTCAAACTATGTGTTATATCAATCTTTATACGTACTAGGAACTATGTACTTGAAACTATGTAATATCAATTTCTGTTGATAACCGACTATTATATCAATTTCTGTTGATATCCGACTATTATATCAATTTCTGTTGATATCCGACTATTATATCAATTTCTGTTGATATACCCGACTATTATATCAATCTCTGTTGATATCCGATTATAATATCAATTTCTGTTGATACTTTGTTAAACGCCTTGAGAGTTATGAGCCTCGTACGTTAAAAACTATATTTACCATTAATTGTATTCATTATAATTATTGCTATCCCTTTGAAATCTTGTTGTCCATACTTTGAATTACAAACTCTATGAACTCACCAACCTTTGTGTTGACTGACACTTTAGTATGTTTATCTGAGATCCATAATGATCGAGGATGGCATGGAAGAGCATGGATACTCAAGAGGGCTATAAATCTTATTATCATTCGAAAACACATTCAATGTAATTTGTAAACCGTCAAACTATTGGGACCTCATTTTTGTAAACTCTGATATTCATATAATTCGAATGATAAATGTTTTAAAACGACTGAATTAGAGTTCGTTTTCTATTGTTATAACTGTTGTGCCAGCGAGTAACACTCAGTTTAAATTCCGCTGCATTCTCGAAATTGGGGGTGTTACAGATGCAAGAATGAGAGATGAAGCCGAAAGAGAGTAAATCTGAGGAAGCTTTTAAAGTGGCCAAGACACAATTTAAGGAATTCATAGACCTTTGGAGGGGAGTATGAGACTGGAAAAGGTACTTCATATCGTATTTGCAACATGGATCAACTGGAAAAGGTATTTGATGCCAAAAAGGTCACCAAGCGGAACTTCATAATGTCATTTGCAACATGGGTACCGTTTGATCCAACTCAGCAAAAAATAAAAAAGTAATAAAATAAAATATCTATGTAGGTATTAATTGATGATGTGCCGGTTGCCAGTTACCAGATTTCTAACATTTACAAGAACCAACAAGTTTTGTATCTAACAATAGTATATTTTGGACCATTTTTATAAAAGTTAAAGTATCATTTTAAATCTTACTATCTATAATGGAAAAATGGTAAAAGTGAAATGTTGAGTTTTCAACAATAGTCAAATGAGAGAGAAAAGTGAAATGTAATTAATACTCTTATTAAAACACCCCATTACTTAAAAGTACAATGATTTATTCACATTGTACAACCAATTAAAATACAAACCGGGTTGACCCGGGACGCTTCAAACCCGCGCGGGTTGACCCGGTTTAATTTGACCCGTTTCC